>JAGDYQ010000032.1:957305-974625 GCA_021962125.1 Bulinus truncatus | reverse complement strand
CACACACCACACATGTTAGTTCGCACACACCACACATGTTAATTCACACACACACCACACATGTTAGTTCGCACACACACACACACACCACACATGTTAGTTCGCACACACACCGCACATGTTAGTTCGCACACACACACACACCACATGTCAGATCGCATACACCACATATTAGTTCGCACACACACCACACATGTTAGTTCGCACACACACACCACACATGTTAGTTCGCACACACACATACACCACACATGTTAGATCGCATACACCACACATGTTAATTCACACACACACCACACATGTTAGTTCGCACACACACACACCACACATGTTAGTTCGCACACACCACACATGTTAATTCACACACACACCACACATGTTAGTTCGCACACACACACACACCACACATGTTAGTTCGCACACACACCGCACATGTTAGTTCGCACACACACACACACCACACATATTAGTTCGCACACACACCGCACATGTTAGTTCGCACGCACACGCACACACCACATGTCAGATCGCATACACCACACATATTAGTTGGCACACACACCACACATGTTAGTTCGCACACACACACCACACATGTTAGTTCGCACACACATACACACCACACATGTTAGATCGCATACACCGCACATGTTAGTTCGCACACACCGCACATGTTAGTTCGCACACACACACACCACACATGTTAGTTCGCACACACCACACATGTTAATTCACACACACACACCACACATGTTAGTTCGCACACACACACACACCACACATATTAGTTCGCACACACACCGCACATGTTAGTTCGCACGCACACGCACACACCACATGTCAGATCGCATACACCACACATATTAGTTGGCACACACACCACACATGTTAGTTCGCACACACACACCACACATGTTAGTTCGCACACACATACACACCACACATGTTAGATCGCATACACCGCACATGTTAGTTCGCACACACCGCACAGGTTAGTTCAAACACACCACACACCACACATGTTAGTTCGCACACACACACCGCACATGTTAGTTCGCACACACCGCACAGGTTAGTTCGCACACACACACACCACACATGTTAGATCGCACACACCACACATGTTAGTTCGCACACACACCACACATGTTAGTTCGCACACACACACATGTTAGTTTGCACACACACACACCACACACATTAGTTCGCACACACCACACATGTTAGTTTGCACAGACCACACATGTTAGTTTATTTTTTATAGACTAAATGGATCACAAAGTTTTACGCTTATCAACACAGACAAAATGGAGAAGGGGGGGGGAGCTTCACTGCCGAAGTATCTATAATACAAATTTTACATCATATGTTCCGGTTTCCGTCTGTCATCGCTACTTCCGTCTGTCATCGCGACTTCCGTCTGTCATCGCTACTTCCGTCTGTCATCCAACATGGCGGCATAAACAATTCATCCAAGATGGCGGCATAAACAATTCAAAGATGGCAGAAACATTTACTGTTTTTTTCTTAACATGCATAATCCGGCTACCAACTGGCCAGCCGAGTAAGAATAGTCTCCTACATGGCTGCTCTGCCAGAATTGACATTGGACCAGCCATATGTTTAGTGCCGAGGTGACAAAACACCGCACACTAACATACGGCAGGTAAGATCATGAATGCCAAATGGCAATCACAAAGCAATACGGTTTTCGACCGTCTCAATCATTACCAAAGGGCAAGAAGCGATCTTAAGAGAAGTAACACAAAATCATGCCAAAATATTCTGTGATACTCTCCGAAACAAAATTAAAACAAAATGTGGTTCCAAAGGCCTATCTATATCTCACAGTAACGTAATAAATCTATGGTGTTCAATTTGTTATTAAATGAGAAGCGATCGTAAAAGAAATATTTACAAAAATCGTTCAATTAATATTCTGTGTTATGTTCCACAATTTCAATTTTAAACCTCAATTATGGATACCTAAATATAATGTAATATTTATATTGTTTAAATTGTTATTATTTCTAAAATATGTCTATTTCTAATGTACAATTATTTCCCTTTATTACTAACCTTATATACGTCACTTTTTTTTTCATTTTTTTGACTATTACGTCACATGAATGAAATGAATAAGGGTTGAGTTTGAGTAGCGCCGTACACAACGTTTACAATGCAAACTAATCATTTATGATGGGGGCTTCACACAGAAGGTGTATGGAGGGGGCCCAGTTTGAGGAGGGTTCCCAAAATATTTTTTAAACTAAATATTAAGTACATTATCTCATGTCAAAATGTAGTGGCTCCCGAAGATGCCTAAAATCCCTTGGTTCGGCATTGGCTTCACAGAACTATAATGTTGAAAGCTTTGATGTCTTTCTTTTTTAAGAGGCCTAATGTTTTCTGCGTCTGCGGCCTCAACTGCATTGATGGAATACTATGTTTTTAATTGAAGGTCAACTAAAGCTACACAACGATTCTTTCTTCTCGGGACCAAGCTTGAGAAGCGTCAAAAAATTATCTCATGCCAAAATGCAGGGGCAGCCCCCAAAGAGGCCAAGCCACCGGGCCCGTAAATCCCTAGGTTCTGCACTGCCGGGTCGGCAATTTTTCTTAGTTAATTGTACTATGCTACAATGTAAAACAGTAAATAAACCACCTGTTAAACATGTAGCGTTTTGCTTAACACAAGCACTCACTCGCGTCTCTCTTTTTTTTTTTAAATACGCCATGTTGAACATCATAAAACATTAAATGAATAACTGTTTGGAAAGGAGTCCATTAAAATATTATGAAGGAATATGATTTTAAGAGTTGTTGTTTATGTCTACCCATAGTGAGGATTATTTTTTTTGGGAGGAACTATTTAACATATGAATTTTATTTGATGTATTATTAGGTGTCCCTATTCTCAAATGTATTTTGGCTACAATAATCTGTTCATGTCCTTGGGGCCACTGCAAGTATATAGACCAGAGATGAGCGGACAGCGGACGCGTCCGCTTGCGGACGCAGATCCGCAGACTTTTCCGAATCAGCGGACTGACAGCGGATGCTTCGTATGGTTAAGTTGCGGACTCGCGGACTGACGCGGATCTTCTTTAGCGTTACCATAAAAAATTTCAAGTCATTTAAACAGCTAAATTTCAGCAATGCGGACTGACTGCGGACCAATGTTGTAAGATTCTGCGGACGCGGATCATTGATAGAAATTCGCGGACGGTCGCGGACGCTAAATTTCAAGATCCGCACACCTCTGATATAGACTGATTGTTAACGCGCTAAAATATATATCACCATTTTCAACTCCAACTGTGTGCCTACTCGCCGGTCCGGGTACCGGGCCTTTGATAACTAGTATAAATAATAAATATTAAAAATTGACGGATATATTAGATAGATAGATAGATAGATAGATAGATAGATAGATAGATAGATAGATAGATAGATAGATAGATAGATAGATAGATAGATAGATAGATAGATAGATAGATAGATAGATAGATAGATAGATAGATAGATAGATAGATAGATAGATAGATAGATAGATAGATAGATAGACCAGTCTTTCATAGATGTACACCACTTTACACTCGTCCTGTTCAGTGGCGTAGCGAGGGATGGGCATGGGGGGGGCATCATGCCCCGGGCGCTACTCACAAAGGGGCGCCAAATGGTATATTTTACATATAATATTATATGGTTTTCGAATGGGGGAGAGAGCGCTAAAAAGGTATTGTGCACCGGGCGGGAGTTAAGCTCGCTACGCCACTGGTATCCTGTTGGTATCACCACTAACACTGTAGTGATGAAACCAACAGTAAAATTTAAAAACAAAAATATCTACCGCTAAGATAACATTATAATTAGGACAGGTAATTGTAGAGCCTTCTTGGTTTACACTTCAGAAATTAACGGGGGAAAAAAAACTGGTAATTTCCAGGTGCTGTGAGCTGGCTAAATGTCCCGGTGGTAATCTTCTTCAGCAATCAGCATCTTTAGCTGAGACAACAGCAGAACCTGACATTAACGTTCAGAGAGGGCGAGAGACAGATAGATTGGGGAGGGGGAGAGAGAGAGAGAGAAAGAGAGAGAAAGAGAGATGATGATGGGTATTCTCAATTGTTTCATTTGGCCGATTGGATGAAAGAAAATGATACCATTGTTGGCCTGTACTGATGCAAATCTTCTTTGACCTGTAAATTCTGTAATGTAAGGAGGTGCGTGTGTGTGTGCGTGTGTTGTGTTTCTGTAGGAGTGTTTCTGCAATTTTTATTCTGTGATCGTGTGTGTATGTGTTGGCTATATGTGTGTGTCTTTGTGATCAAAATTTTTGTATGAGTGTGTGTGTTATCTAATGTGTACGTTCGCGGGCGTTTTCTTTTTTTTTACATTTTTATGAGCTTTTCTGCTGCTGCGTTCATAAGGAACCGTTCAAGTATTATGTAATGATTCATATAAGGGGGGGGGGTGAAGAATGGTAAAAAGTGTTATGCTGAGGGAGGGGAAAAATAAAGCAAAAAAAAAAAGCGTTAGGTAATATTTGAACGGCCCTTAAACTCTGTTGATGCCTTATGTATGTTCTAATTGTGTGCCTGTAATGTAATGTTGGTAGATGTGTTAGACATCAGTTTAATGATGTGTGCCTGTAATGTAATGTTGGTAGATGTGTTAGACATCAGTATAATGATGTGTGCCTGTAATGTAATGTTGGTAGATGTGTTAGACAGCAGTGTAATGATGTGTGCCTGTAATGTAATGTTGGAATACAAAAAAAATGTTATAATACATCAAAATAAAGCTTTTTATCAATTTTAAGTGGATCTTTTTAAACAGATAAACCTAATAAGACTAAGTTGTTGTTGTTGTTATTGTTGTATGTGTGTGTAAAATTATGACTTTTTTTTACATTTGACAGTATGTCTAAGTAAAAATAAATAGAATGTTTAATGGTCTCAAGTGACGTATATCTGTCATAAGTAGATATTAGGGTTAAAAAATAAAAGTCTGTATGTTTCAACAACACATACAACTGATTTAAATATAGTTTTCAGTTAAGGGGGGGGGGTCCGTAAGGGGTTTTGTCCGTAAAGGGTTTTTGACTGTAAGGGGTTTTGTCCGTAAAAGGGTTTTTTGACTGTAAGGGGTTTTGTCCGTAAGTGGTTTTGTCCGTAAAGGGTTTTTGACTGTAAGGGGTTTTGTCCGTATTGGGTTTTGTCCGTAAAGGGTTTTTGACTGTAAGGGGTTTTGTCCGTAAAGGGTTTTTGACTGTAAGGGGTTTTGTCCGTAAGCGGTTTTGTCACACGGAATACCATAAAATTCACATTTGAATAAATCATGGCTTGAAATGTTTATTAAACTTCCGAAAAGTCCCGACTATCTGGCAAGAGTATCAAGCTGAATCAGAGCAAACAACAAGCTGGGTATTAACAGTGTTCGAACCCTGCCTCACGTCTATACCAGTTCAGATCCCTACTGTACCCAACGTGACGAAAGTCCTTTTGTAAATAAAAATATTTAATTATATTTGTACTAGGTCAACATAAATATGTCACTTATTTTTTTAATCTATCAATTTTTTGAGAAATAAAATACTAAAAATGGCAGTTCTTGATAAAACTTGAAATGTTGTTTTTTTTAAACACACTCGCACACACATACATACACACACACACACACACACATACATACACACACACACACACACACACTAACACTTTATGAGTTTTTTTTAATAGATATATTCAAATGAATATTTCATACCGATGTTCAATTTTTTGTATTGGTGTTAAGATTGTGTAAAGACAATAAAAATATACATTAACAAATTGTAGCAGAGGCCGATTTAAGGACGGGCGCAGTGGGCGTGGACCCAGGGCCCCCTATTATTTAAGGGCCCCATTTTAAAGCCCTTTGATATTTCTCTCTTTTTCTAAAGGGCCCACATTTTTTCTTCTCCGCCAGGGGCCCCAGCTAACACAAGTCCGCCCCTGATTGTACTAAGCATACCGTCTTACAGTTCGGCAAAAAAAAAAAATCAGTCAAGTACCTAGCACTAAATTATAAACTTCACTAAAATCTCGTTTCAGCCGCATGGCATTTATACCCGCTTTCAAATTCGCCTTTTTCTAATTTCAACAGAAGACAAAAATTGAAGTTATCCTATCTAATTTACTATCCTCTGCGCTCTAATCTTCTTGAAGTTTCAAACAAGTGTTTCCAACATAATGGGAAAAGACTGGCTAACGTCTCTATGGACCAATTACATTAGTCGCTGGCACTTGCCCCGGGATGGCCATACGTCATCATAACCTGTCAATGTTTACACAACAATACCCGGGGTGGCTCTCTAACTGCGGTCTGTAATAGCTCTCGCACTTCTGTAGTTTTGGGAGAGGGCGGGGGAGGGAGGGGGCGCAGCCCGTTTGGGAGGGGGGTGATTTACGCGGACAGAAGCCCTTGAGCGATAGGTTTATATGGGTCCACGAAATTGGTATTCAAGGATGTATTTCAAATTTATCCGCCCTCCCTTTAATGGTAATGACCGTCGGCTATAGTGGGTACGTTGTGGGGGGGGGGGAGGGGAGGAAGGAGTGATACAGTTAATGTTGTAAACTGACACTTCGTTAGATGTCAAGACAGGAAGTGTACCACGGAACCGACAAGCTGAGAATTTGGGGGCCATGGGGCAAGTCAAAACACAGAGGACGGTCTGGTGTCATCGAACGATGACGGTTATGGCTTAATGACGGCAATGACGTCATGAGGACTGCGTGTAAAAACAAAATGTCCGCCAGGGGGCACAACGTTAAATAAATAATAAAATCAAATGTTTATTTATATTTTTTTAATCAAATTACAAGTCTGCTTGTTAAATATAGCTAAGCTTAGTGTATATTAGCCACGGATCCGAATAGCAATCGGATTTTATTGGGACCCGGGTCCACATAGCCACAGCCTTATAAATTTATCTACTCTATTTCAGATATTCGGTTTATAATAATTTGTTAAATACAGAAAGCGACCATTTTGTTTTTAGTCTATTACAAATTCGCGGTCAAATAATAATACGAAATGACGCGTTCTATTTGTCGTCGTAGTAAAAATTTATTTTTAAATGATTGATACAATTATTCTATGAAATAAAACTGTTTTAACTTTATATATAACAAAATAACTTGCCATTAATAAAATTTCGGAGGGTAAACAAGATTTAAAACGAACACAAAACAATTCCTCATTAAAGATTTCTTGTGGTGATGTGTGTGCACGCTATCATTTAAATGCTGTTTCTGTTGTGGCGTTCGTAAAACATGAAAACATTTCAAATTGTAGGAGGCAAACAATCAAACAAATTTGCAATTTTCAAGCTAAAAAAAAATTCTGCTGTAAAAAAAAAAATTTGGGAGCCGTGGAGCCGCCAGATTTTTTCGGCTCCGGCTCCGGCTCCAGCAAAAAGTAGCGGTTCCTGGCTCCTCGGCTCCGGCTCCGCAAGCCTGAGTGGCCCCACTGGAGAACTGTTGTTAGTGGCCCCACTGGAGAACTGTTGTTAGTGGCCCCACTGGAGAACTGTTGCTAGTGACTCAAACTCCGATAGAGGTCGCTGGAGAAATGTTGTTAGTGGCCCCATTGGAGAACTGTTGTTAGTGGCCCCATTGGTGAACTGTTGCTAGTGACTCAAACTCCGATAGAGGTCGCTGGAGAGCTGTTGTTGGTGGCCCCATTGGAGAACTGTTGTTAGTGGCCCCACTGGAGAACTGTTGTTAGTGGCCCCACTGGAGAACTGTAGCTAGTGGCCCACCTGGAGAACTGTAGCTAGTGGCCCCACTGGAGAACTGTAGCTAGTGGTCCCACTGGAGAACTGTAGCTAGTAATATTACTTGACACCCTAGTCTAACTAACCGATTAAGTCTCTACGCCAGTGATTCTCAAAGTGTCTGTGAGTGTCGCGAGCGGAATTCAAATTGGGTCGCCACCAATTTAAACGATTAATTTATTAAGAGTGTCTGCCGTTATTTGTAGATTGTATTTCTCTGTTCATTTTCTCTTTCTTTACACATTGGGTCTCGAAAAAAAATCGAACAGATTTCTTATTGGGTCGCGAATCTCAAACGTTTGAGATCCACTGCGGTAGAGTTGTTTCCATGTACCGTTAGACTCGCTCCTTGACAATCGATTCAGATTGTCCCACGTTGTCCACACAAAATTTGTCTATAACTTGAGTTCACCTATCATGAATTTGTCTATAACTTCAGTTCACCTATCATGAATTTGTCTATAACTTCAGTTCACCTATCATGAATTTGTCTATAACTTCAGTTCACCTATCATGAATTTGTCTATAACTTCAGTTCACCTATCATGCAAATGTTTTCCTTTTTTCCGGAGCAAATTTCAACAGTGTTACCATTTGGCTGTTTTTTTGTTTTGTTTCGCCTCCCGTTCCACTGGTCAAACTGTTTCTATATTGACCACAATGTCTGATTCAGCTGTTAAAAAGAAAGATCAATTATTTTATTTTAGGGGGACTGTCCACCGTTATATGACCATCTGCCAACGGCTGACCTCTAATGGCTGGATCAAACAATCAACATTTATCTATTGTTTACCGGACTTAAGTGAATAGCCGGGCCGGGAGGGTTAAGGTAGAGAAGTGTTGTGGGGGGGGGGGCAGGGGGGGGGGAGGGGATAGGGTCGGCCACCGATCGGTTGGTGCTGGGGACTCTATGGGACTTATTGCCATTGTTTGAAAATTACACTGGTCATTTTCTTCAACTGTAAACAGTTTATCTAGGGCCATTTCTCTTCAATGAGACTAACGCCCCTCCCCCCCCCCCTCTACTACACCCCCACCCCCACACACATTGTCTGTCAGTGTGTGTCGCCTTAAGGAAACCCTCCGTTCCTCACCTTCCTCACCTATTCATGACGTGTCACATTGCGCGAGACACGCATACACACATACACACCCACGCACACAATGGGCTCGGACTGTCTCATCCAATAAATACATTATTCTTACGGGAGAGGTGACTTGGAATGAGACGCGGAGCCGTGTGTGTGTGCGTGCGTATGTGTGTACGTATGTACGAGTGTGGAGATAGAAACCAAAAGGTAACAGTTGTTTTCAGCTACGGTCATCAGGGGAGTGGACATCGGGGGCCAGTGGTGAAGAAGTTGTCTAAGGTTGAAATAATGTGAAAGGAAAATGTTGATTCTGATCTCTCGGCTCACCGTAGAAAAGAAAGAAAGACACACACACACACACACACAAAATGAACAGAATCCTTGTGTTTCCGTCTGTTTCTCTGTCTCAAGTTTTTGACACTTCACGCGGGAACTCAGAACGACTTTTCTGCTTTCTACCTTTTTTTTTTTTCAACCAAAAAAAATAATATAAAATAAAATCCAAGGCCGCTTGTTTTGAAATGCTTCCCCCCCCTCCCCCAACTCCAGTCACGATGGTCACTTCACGAGTAACACACCGTTAAACTAATGACCATTTAATGATCCGGCCAGATGACCGTTAAATTTTTCATTTTTTTTTAAGAACTGGACAATACAATTATAATTTTATTTTTAAAGGGGAAAAAAACATCAACAACACAATTGGCCAATCAGACGGGAAAAATCTGGACAAAACACATTTGGATGATTTTTTGACGTTTGGTTTCACTGTCAGAATTGTAGAAAAAATAAAGAGAGACAAAAACTATTGAATGAATTGTTTCATCTGTAGTCTGCGCTGACAACTCACTTTCTAACATCTGTATCCTGTCCCATCTCCCCCCCTCCCCCACAACCATTTTCTTATTTTTTTTAATCTTCAGTTTTATTTTTAATCTATCACAGTTAATGATCAATTAAAGTTTGTTTATTTTTTCCCCCTTATCAAAGTGACGTCACAAAATAATTTTCAATTTACCGGTCAACGCTTGAAAAAAATTTTTTTTTTATTCCTTTTGATAATTTGTGTGAAAATAGGACAGTCGCTATTTTCATTGCCCCCCCCCCCCCCCAAAAAAAAAAAAAAAGTATGAAATATTTGGGAAAGAGAGCAAAGAACGAGTTTAACTTGTGTTGTTTATAAAATAAAAAATGTTGTACTGTGAAAGTCTCCATTGACTTCATCTACATCTGAGGGAAATTTCTTTTTTAACATGATTTTTTTTTGTTTCTTCAAAGTTAAATACTTTTTAAAAAAAATTAATATTTGTTTTTATCACTTATTGAGTGTAAGACATTCTAATTAAAGTTAGTGTTTATTACCAGTGTCTGTGACTAGTCTTTGTTACTTGTATCTATGACTAGTTTTTATTACATGTATTTGTGACTAGAATTTATTACATGTATTTGTGACTAGTATTTATTACATGTATTTGTGACTAGTTTTTATTACATGTATTTGTGACTAGTATATATTACATGTATTTATGACTAGTATTTATTACTACTATTTACTTATTTTTAAAACGATACATTTCTCTATTTTAAGTGAACTAGATCTAGTTAGATAGTAAACAAGTTTCAATAATATTACCTTGAATTAAAAATGTGTACTACACAGTGGCGTAGCGAGATTAACTCGCGCACGGGACACAACACCTTTTAAGCGCCCCCCCCCCATTCACACATTCATAAACGATATAATATTATATATAAAATATACCATTTGGCGCCCCTTTGTGAGTAGAGCCCGGGGCATGATGCCCCCTTGCCCACCCCTCACTACGCCACTGGTACTACAGCTTGGTGTACATTTGTAGACGTTGAATAAGTTATACTTTCAAACTGAAATAAATTATCACAAGAGTTGCAAGGGAAAATAAAACCACTAAATAGCACAAGAAGAAAGTTCACATTTAAATAGAACTTGAGTTACAATAGAAACAGAAAATAGAATCTCGTGAAATATAAATAGAATATCGTGAAGTATAAATAGAATATCGTGAAATATAAATAGAATATCGTGAAATATAAATAGAATATCGTGAAGTATAAATAGAATATCGTGAAGTATAAATAGAATATCGTGAAGTATAAATAGAATATCGTGAAGTATACATAGAATATTGTGAAGTATACATAGAATATTGTGAAGTCTAAATAGAATATCGTAAAGTATAAATAGAATATCGTGAAGTATAAATAGAATATCGTGAAGTATAAATAGAATACCGTGAAGTATAAATAGAATATCGTGAAGTATAAATAGAATATCGTGAAGTATAAATAGAATATCGTGAAGTATAAATAGAATATATAAAAATCAGTCGGGCACGAGGGTTAAATTATTTTTAAAAAAAAGACATTAAATTAGCGAATCAGTTTTATGTGTCACATGTTGATTATTTGATAATTAAATTATTAACTATAAAGCTAAAACAATAAAACTTTTATCTCATGGGATTCGCAAAGGGGTTAAGAACTTACATTGTAACTTACATTGTAACTTACATTGTAACTTACATTGTTACTTACATTGTAACGTACTTAGTAGCATACATGCTAACTTACTTAGTAACTTACATGGTAACTTACATTGTTACTTACATTGTAACGTACTTAGTAGCATACATGCTAACTTACTTAGTAACTTACATGGTAACTTACATTGTAACTTATTTAGTTACTTACTTAGTAACTTACTTGGTAGCTTACATTGTAATTTACTTAGTAGCTTACATTGTAACTTACATTGTAACTCCATTGTTGGACCAAAAAAAACATTTTAAGTGTTTGAGACTAAAGTTACTTAAAGTACAAAATAAAACAATTCTTTGCTCAAAATGCAAAACTAAACTATTAGCCTAAAAAAAATTTGCTATCTAATTTCTTCTTTTTTTCACCACCACGTATTGCAGTTTGTCTAACTCTATTGTCGCAATATTTCTCTATGTTGGATCTAGTTCCAGCCATGAATCATAACAAAAAAAAATTCAACATAATTTTTTTTTAAACTTCAAGTTTCTAGTGTCAATGTTATTTTTTATTTTTATTATTCCTGTCCCCTCCACACACACCCCCCCCTTCTTTTCTCTCTTTCTTTCTTCTTCATGGTCAATTTCACCAAACACATTGCAGACATCAGTTTGTGAGCATGTCACATATGCATGTCGTCCAACTGCCGGGGAGATGGGATGAAGGGAGTTGGGGGGGGGGCAGTGGGAGGCGGGAAGAGAGAGAGAGAGAGAGAGAAAGGCAGAGAACGTGGAGGAGGCAGCACTCACAAATTATAGCTCCGCCTTTGGACACGCCCATACATTACCACCTCGCCTGAAAAAAAAAATGTTTCATTGATTGACGAGCTAGCCAAGCGAGGGCTGGGGATTGGGTGCAGGGGGAGGGGGGGGACAGACAACCTTTAGTAACGGCGAGTGTGTGGAGTTTTTTTTTTTTTGTTTGTTACCACTTCAGTCTCTCAGTCAAATCACAGGAATGACTTGTCTCTCAGTCAAATCACAGGAGTGACTTGTCTGTGTTTTTTAACCTAGGTAAATTGTTGCCTTGGTTTCTAGACAACCGACAGTTTAGCTGTTTATCAAATTAACTGTGTTTCAAGTTACATTTTTTTTCATTATATATATATATATATAAAAACACCATACATATGTGTTTTGACAGACATTTTTATTCTAAAGGCAAGAATTCCGTTTAGTTTGACATTTCAAAAAAAATAATATATCAGTTGTCAAAAAGGAAAGTAACTCCAGGTGTCACTTCACAGGTAGGAAAAAAGTTTATTTTGAACAATTTTGTGTAGAATGAGGTTGGGAGGGGTGGGGGGTGGATGATGGAAGGGCATTGTAAGAATAGATACAGTTTCTCTTGATGGATTGGTCAATTAACAAAACATAATAATATAAAAAAAACCTAAAGCATTTCTATTTGTTGTGATAACGTAATATACAGTTGTAACAGTAATTCGCCGACATGTGTACAGTATACACACAACTCATTGTTGTGATAATGTAATATACACTTGTAATAGTAATTCTCCGACATGTGTACAGTATGCACACAACTAATTGTGGTGATAATGTAATATACACTTGTAATAGTAATTCTCCGACATGTGTACAGTACACAGTAGTATACACACAACGCAACTAATTCTAAATGCAAAACGACAGAATTCTTTCTTCTCATTGTAATATCAATGAATTAAGTTTTAAACTCACTTGTCATAATACATGTCATGAATCTTGTTTTGTTATTTACTTGTAGTTACTTATTAAACACATATCCTTAACATAATACTTACAAATGACGTAACACATAACTATTAATGCTTACTATGGAGTTAAATTGGGAACCTGTGTTAACATTTGAACATTTTTAAAATGAAATGTTAGTACTTCATAGTAGTATCATGTATAGCACAATGTGAATGAAATGTTAGTACTTCATAGTAGTTTCATGTATAGCACAATGTAAATGAAATGTTAGTACTTCATAGTACTTACATGTATAGCACAATGTAAATGAAATGTTAGTACTTCATAGTACTTACATGTATAGCACAATGTAAATGAAATGTTAGTACTTCATAGTACTTACATGTATAGCACAATGTAAATGAAATGTTAGTACTTCATAGCACTAACATGTATAGCACAATGCAAATGAAATGTTAGTACTTCATAGTACTTACATGTATAGCACAATGTAAATGAAATGTTAGTACCACAGAGTAATAGTTGATGGCTGAGCCAAGTCTCAATAATACTTACACCATTATATTTTAATATAATAGTTAGCTGAAGAGGTGAATGTTAATTTAAAGAACAATGTTACATTGGATCATCAATCTACAGTACACAAGTACATGTACAGTGACTAGCACTATTTGTGTATTTAGATTATATAGGCCAAGAGAATATGTGATACAATTTCATAAAAAAATATCGAATTATTTATGTAAACAATTATCAATCTATCTGTATATATTTTATCAATTTATCAATATTTTTATCAATCTATCAACATTTTGTGAATCTATTTAATATCAATCTACTTTTAATATCAATATATCTACATTTTATCAATTTATCTATCTAAATATTATCAAATTCATACTTAGCAATGTAACAGACTAATACTATTCAATCTATCAATCTACAAATTTATTAATCTATCAATCATTATATTTAGCAATGTGTCAACCTATATATTTATTAATCTATCAATCATTATATTTAGCAATGTGTCAACCTATATATTTATTAATCTATCAATCATAATATTTAGAAATGTGTCAACCTATATATTTATTAATCTATCAATCATTATATTTAGCAATGTGTCAACCTATATATTTATTAATCTATCAATCATTATATTTAGCAATGTGTCAACCTATATATTTATTAATCTATCAATCATTATATTTAGCAATGTGTCAACCTATATATTTATTAATCTATCAATCATTATATTTAGCAATGTGTCAACCTATATATTTATTAATCTATCAATCTACAAATTTATTAATCTATCATTCTTTATATTTAGCGATGTATCAGTCTACACATCAATCAGTCTATCAATCAATACATTTAACACTTCGACTTTCTTCATTTGAATTCATTCATCTCCATTTTAAGTGATTTATCTTTCTCTGTTTTAAGAAATCTACCAATTTAATAAGACATCTGTATTCTCGTTACTCAGCATATCTCATTGTTTACCCACCTACCCGGCCATCCGTCGACCCGTCTGTCTGTGTTTCAATTTAATAAGACATCTGTATTCTCGTTACTCAGCATATCTCATTGTTTACCCACCTACCCGGCCATCCGTTGACCCGTCTGTCTGTTGACATATGAATACAAACAATTTAACTCATGAACAAATGAAACGTTCAGTATGATCGATCCATGACTATTAAACCACAGTCTTAGTTTGAGTAATTACAAAACTGAAGCCATCTTCGTCTCAATCGCCTGCATTCCTTAACATTAAAAATTTTCAAGTTTTATGAACAACCATGGCTGATAGCCTCAGAGTGCATTATACGTTAACTCTATAAATATCGTAAATTATGCATGTTGTTTGTTTCCTGGTTTGTGTTGACTATTATTACCCCATTGTTTGTTTATACTACAGTATACAGGTACTATCAGGCGGTCATGTACTTCGGTAACAATAGTAAAATAAGCCGGAATTTTTTTTATTTTTTTTTTAATTTCTTTGTTTAACAATGCATTCATGCATAATTTTAGAGTACAACTTTTGTAATTTGAACACTGGCTTGTATATAATGTATAGATACTGGTTCAATATATCGCTTTATGTATATCTGTTTACATACAGCCTCAATATATCAACAGGTCTAAAATATCACTTTGTGTATGCATACAATGGCAGTTCTCTATTATGATAGAGTTTCAAATATAGTTATGTAATCTACACTGACTTCATTTGAACCGGCGAACTCTGTCTTGATCAACATTTAAAATATTCTAACATAAACACTTCTGTAGAGGGAGATGCGTTTACAATATACAGACATTTAAAATATTCTAACATAAACACTTCTGTAGAGGAAAAAGCGTTTACAATATACAGACATTCAAAATATTCTGACATAAACACTTCTGTAGAGGGAGATGCGTTTACAATATACAGACATTCAAAATATTCTGACATAAACACTTCTCTAGAGGGAGATGCGTTTATAATATACACACATTCAAAATATTCTGACATAAACACTTCTGTAGAGGGAGATGCGTTTACAATATACAGACATTCAAAATATTCTGACATAAACACTTCTCTAGAGGGAGATGCGTTTATAATATACACACATTCAAAATATTCTGACATAAACACTTCTGTAGAGGGAAATGCGTTTACAATATACAGACATTCAAAATATTCTGACATAAACACTTCTGTAGAGGGAGATGCGTTTATAATATACAGACATTTAAAATATTCTGACATAAACACTTCTGTAGAGGGAAATGCGTTTACAATATACAGACATTTAAAATATTCTGGCATAAGCACTTCTGTAGAGGGAGATGCGTTTATAATATACACACATTCAAAATATTCTGACATAAACACTTCTGTAGAGGGAGATGCGTTTACACTATACACACATTAAAAATATTCTGACATAAACACTTCTGTAGAGGGAGATGCGTTTACAATATACACACATTCAAAATATTCTGACATAAACATTTCTGTAGAGGGAAATGCGTTTACAATATACAGACATTTAAAATATTCTGACATAAATACTTCTGTAGAGGGAGATGCGTTTATAATATACACACATTCAAAATATTCTGACATAAACACTTCTGTAGAGGGAGATGCGTTTACACTATACACACATTAAAAATATTCTGACATAAACACTTCTGTAGAGGGAGATGCGTTTACACTATACACACATTAAAAATATTCTGACATAAACACTTCTGTAGAGGGAGATGCGTTTACAATATACACACATTCAAAATATTCTGACATAAACATTTCTGTAGAGGGAAATGCGTTTACAATATACAGACATTCAAAATATTCTGACATAAACACTTCTGTAGAGGGAGATGCGTTTATAATATACACACATTCAAAATATTCTGACATAAACACTTCTGTAGAGGGAGATGCGTTTACACTATACACACATTAAAAATATTCTGACATAAACACTTCTGTAGAGGGAGATGCGTTTACACTATACACACATTAAAAATATTCTGACATAAACACTTCTGTAGAGGGAGATGCGTTTACACTATACACACATTCAAAATATTCTGACATAAACACTTCTCTAGAGGGAGATGCGTTTACAATATACACACATTCAAAATATTCTGACATAAACACTTCTCTAGAGGGAGATGCGTTTACAATATACACACATTCAAAATATTCTGACATAAACACTTCTCTAGAGGGAGATGCGTTTACAATATACACACATTCAAAATATTCTAACATAAACACTTCTGTAGAGGGAGATGCGTTTACAATATACACACATTTAAAATATTCTAACATAAACACTTCTGTAGAGGGAGATGCGTTTACAATATACACACATTTAAAATATTCTAACATAAACACTTCTGTAGAGGGAGATGCGTTTACAATATACACACATTCAAAATTTTCTGACATAAACACTTCTGTAGAGGGAAATGCGTTTACAATATACAGACATTCAAAATATTCTGACATAAACACTTCTGTAGAGGGAGATGCGTTTACAATATACACACATTCAAAATATTCTGACATAAACACTTCTGTAGAGGGAGATGCGTTTACAATATACACACAC
>JAGDYQ010000032.1:940207-956805 GCA_021962125.1 Bulinus truncatus | reverse complement strand
TTAGAGGATACTTGGGTATGTTCCAGTCTGACTTAAAGAACAAATCAATTAGAGACGTTTTAGAGTGAGTGAATAGAGAATACTTGGGTGGATTCCAGTCTGACTTAGAGAACAAATCAATTAGAGACGATTTAGAGTGAGTGAATAGAGAATACTTGGGTGGATTCCAGTCTGACTTAGAGAACAAATCAATTAGAGACGATTTAGAGTGAGTGAATAGAGAATACTTGGGTGGATTCCAGTCTGACTTAGAGAATGAATGTTATACAAATAAGTAAAATTCACTTTGCAAGGCTCATGTGGGCAACTTTTTGAACAGCTGGCTACTAGGACTCTTTAAAGACAACGATCTATTTTTGGGTGTTTACAGGTTTTAAAAATAGTTCAATAATTTATTTTTTCTGCAAATTTTTTTAATTTAGTGGATTTTGTCACGATTTGGATAAAATTCCTCGCATATTTAGATAAATAACTTGAAGATACATTTTAAATTGAACATTAAAGTGATATTTATTTAGATTTTAAATGTATTTTGATTTGCGTTTTTATGGGAAATAGTAAGATAATGATTTAAAGGAAAGTATGAATGAAATAACAAGGTTTTGTGACGTCACTATGGAAAACTAAATAAAAATAAGCTATCGGGTGGTGCCACAGTATATATATATATATATATATATATATATATATATATATATATATATATATATATTGGAATTCATTTATTAATTAACATGTTTAATATACTTTCTAAGATATGTTACCCATTTCTTTGTTTGATTGTAATAGAAATCAAGTTAAATTAGGTACAGCTTTATTAAAATAATTTTTCAAAACAAAGAACCTGTTATTTTGACAGAGTTATCTTTCTTAACTCAAGATTGGGGAAGGGGTTTTAGTCACATTCTTCAAGATCTAAATGGTTAATATTGTTTTTTGCTATCTAGAACTTAAAAACTAAATTTTTATTCTATTTTTCACTCTTATATCTTTTTATGTTAGGCGAGAACTTACTACTTCGTTCGGAAGAGTTACTATTTAATTCGGTAAAATCCGAATATATATATATATATATATATATATATATATATATATATATATATAACACAAAAAGCATGTGCATATACAGGGGACACCAGGCCCAGATAGTCACTTTTGCCTAGGGCCCATTAAAGCCAAAGAACGTACCCCCCCATACACGGCCATGCGTACGAACGGAATTGAGTGAATGATACTCACAGGAATAATTTGTCAGGATCCGGAATACATTTGTCTCTTTGACTTTGTCGGAATATGAACTTACTGATAAAAATGACTCGGGGTTAGGTGGTGGCGCTTCGGCTGTGATCATGATCTGCATTCCGTATGTTACGGGTTCAACTCCAAGTGAGTCCAGCCATCTATCTACTCTGTCTTCCGTGATGCTTCCATATCCACAACTCTCTCGGCTATTGTGAAGGATGTAACTTAAAAGGTGGTGGTGGTGGGGTGTGTGTGTGTGTGTGTGCATGTGTGTGTGTGTGTAAAAAGGACACAACAAAAATAGTCCCATTAGTCGTTAATATGATTAAAGTGATAACCGTCTAATCCTCGCAGGGAAATAATAAATAATTGTATCAACAATATCAATTTAATAAAGCGGATGGAATAAGATAATATAAAGAATATAATGAGATGCCTAAGAGATTTGGGGGTGGATGAATGGTCGTGTAGGTAAAGCGCCCGTTTGTCGACCTGAGGGTCCCTGGTTCGATCTCCGGTGAGGACCATTGGATATTTCAGGTCATGGCTTAAGTCCCCGCTATATATCTCCCGTGGTGCCTCCATGGCCATTGCACTATCGTCCCGTTAGTTGTTTATAGGATCTAATAGATTTCATCTCATCCTTACAGAGACTTCACACACCTAAGAGATTTATTGTCAATTTACTTTAATTTTAAGTAGATTAAGTATAAACTATGTTAAATAATAATAAAAAAATCCGTCCTTCGATGTAGCGGATAGAACACTCGCTATCTGTTTCACATCGTACAAGTCTCAGGAGCTGCGGCTATCAGTACTTCGTGATGGGAACTGAAATGGATGCTTTCTTAATCAACAATCGAACATCCATTCTTTTATCTCTCTCTCTCTCCCTTTTAAAAAAAAAAAAAAATTCCTTCATAATGCTTCCAGATGCTTTCAAGTATGATTGTAGTCAGATGAAAACAACAGGTGTTGAAAGGAGTAGGCAGGGAATTCAACATGTGATATAGAAATATTTTATACGATTATTTTTTTCCCCTCAGTTATATTTGTTTAAATAATGAAGCGGCGATTTGAAACATGTTCGACCTGGCTTTTTTTTTTTTGGAATATCATTTACTTCTTCAGTCTAAGAAAACAACGTTAACACAATAACAGTAACAAAAACAATAAAAAAAACAACAAACACAATATCAATAACAAACACAATAACAATAACAAACTCAATAACTATAACAAACACAATAATAACGACAAACACAATAACAATAACAAACACAATAACAGTTACAAACACAATAACAATAACAAACACAATAACAATTACAAACACCATAACAATTACAAACACAATAACAATGACAAACACACTAACAATAACAAACACAATAACAATAACAAACACAATAACAATGACAAACACAATAACAGTTACAAACAAAATAACAATAACAAACACAATGACAATGACAAACACATTAACAATAACAAACACAATAACAAACACAATAACAATTACAAACATAATAACAATTACAAACATAATAACAATAATAATATAATTGTTGCGTATCGAGATCAGAAGGACTACGTCCTTGGTTGGATCAAACCTGTTGAAATGTTGAGTCACTTTGTTCAAACATTGAGTCATTGAGTCACTAATTCAAACGTTGAGTCATTGAGTTGCTTCTTCAAACATTGAGTCACTTATTCAAACGTTGAGTCACTTATTCGAACTTTGAGTCACTTATTCAAACGTTGAGTCACTTATTCGAACTTTGAGTCACTTATTCAAACGTTGAGTCACTTATTCGAACTTTGAGTCACTTATTCAAACGTTGAGTCACTTATTCAAACGTTGAGTCACTTATTCAAACGTTGAGTCACTTATTCAAATTTTGAGTCACTTATTCCAACATTGAGTCACTCGTTCTCTCTAAGAGATGCCAGCATTGTGTGCTATCGTGTCTGGACGCCTCCCCCCCCCCGTCCCCACAACCTCCCATCCCCATCCACCCCACCCCGTCGAATAAACATTAAAAAAAAATTAAATTAAAAAAATAATTGTGTTTATGGGAACATTAACCTCATACGGTCTCTCTCACCCCCAACCCCCTCCCCCATTGCACCCCACAGCCTGATCTACCTGTACTTAACCCTCATCCAACTGCACCTCTCTTCCTCCCTTGTGCATTATCCCCCCCCCCCACCCACCTGATCTATCAATCTTGAATTTTTTTTTTACCTGTCTATTGATGCCTGCTCTGTTACTTCTCGTCTAGGTTAATTTTTTTTTTTTGTTTTTTTTTTTTTTTCAAAAATTCTCATAGGTGACATCGTAAAGGGCACCATGACCCAGGCGAGATTTTGACCCGGACGAGGCATCTGACCTTAGGAAGACAATCTCCAGGAGGTAACAAAAAAAAAAAGAGGAAAAAAAACAGCGAATTTTTAAGGACCCATAAAGTTGTCTTGGAAAAAATGTGTGTGTGTGTGTGGTGGTTGTCTAGAGGAGAGGGGTGGGTGGGTGGGGTGGGGAATGGAGGGTGGTGCGGGTGGGGGGGGCGTAGTAGTAGGGCGTCCAGGGCCGAATAGCTCACAGCTTTAGTGAGATGGAGTGTGCGGCTGTTGTGGGTAACCACGAGAAGATGGCTGATCTCCCGAGAGGGAGGGGGGGGTGATTGAGGGCTTGACTCGATGTGGGTTTTTGTTTTAGGCGGAATGTTAACGTGGTGTGCCAGGTTCGAATTCAACAGATGGCAAAATTTTTCCAACACCCTGCAGCCACTTTGTAGTAAACATTGTGGTCAAGACTATGATAAATCTCTCTCTCTCTCTCTCCCCCTCCCCCCCCCCCCCCAAAATAAAAAAAAAGTGTAAACGGTTGAATAAAAAGTTAAACAAAAATAAAGCTTTAAATAAGTCAGAGAAAAGAGCAATTGTAATAAAAGCCAACCAATGTTTTCCCCGCCTATGACTACTGATATAAGTATAGGTCCAGACACTATCAAAGGCGTACACACGTTTTCGGGGAACCTGGGCAAATGCACATCTGGTGAGCCCTAGACAAAGGAAATTTTTTTTGAAACAGAATAAAAGCATGGGGCCTTAGGCAACAGCCTTGTTATGGCAACCGCTTGCCAAATATTCAGCTATTAAAAATCCTCGAAAAGAGTGGGGGGGGGGGGTGTCCTCTCTCATACAGGGTGATGCAATCACATCTGCTCAATTATTTTAGCCCGGTCGGGCCCCGCGACTGCATAGATCACTATTCCTTGTGGGTGTACTAAATAAACACCCAACATGAGAATCAATGGCGCCCTCAGTTGTCGCCTCGTTTCCCCGATTTGTTAAAAAAAAAATCGTATCTTGACACACACACACACACACAAATTGTCCCAATAGACGCCAAGGGAAAGATGTTGGCGGCTATACAGACAATACGTGATCGTTTACATAGAAACGTTTATGCCACTGGTGAACAGATTCGGTTAGAAACGAGCTATCCAATGTTTTTCTTTTCTATTAATGAATTATTTACACTCACCAAATCTCGAGCATGTTATGGATCTTTTTCAAGTTTCGTTGACTATGTGACTAGCTAGCAGAATGCAGTTGTCACTGATCTCGTGAATGGCCATGGTATATGAGTTCTCTAAAAGGGGCCGCCTATGTTTCCAAACGGCGGGATAGATGCGGGGGGGGGGAGGGGAAATGCGCGAAACGCCTGTATCTTGAAGATGGACACTACCACTGGTTAGTTACTAGCTAGCTCGGAGGATGTCCAGCTTATCGCTTTGTCAGCTTTATTTACCGAAGGAAAATACAAAACGAATGGGGCCTGCGCTGATGAGAAGTCTGTGCACAATGTTAATGAGAAATCGGTGCACAATGTTAATGAGAAATCGGTGCACAATGTTAATGAGTTAAATCGGTGCACAAAAGTTGCTGAGAAGTCTATGCAAAAAGCTGATGATAAGTCTGTGCACAAAAGTTCATGAAGATTTCTGTGCACAATGTTGATGAGAAGTCCTGTGCACAAACATCAAATATTAGACCTAACACTTTGACTATGTACCGTTTGAATGCCCATTTTTCTTTCATCAAAGGCGCCCGTGAACCGCCGTCTTACCCCCCTTCCAACGTCTTACCTCCCTTCCAACGCCTTACCTCCCTTCCAACGTTCATTTAGAATTTTTAGATTATACAACACTACGATTTCAAAGTTTACTTCAGCCACTGTTTTACATTTCTTTATTCATTCATATTCCCCCCTTCTCTCTCTCTCTCTCTCTCTCTCTTTGTTTTCTTTCATTTTGTCCTCCGTCTGTCTCTGTCTTCTACCCTTCCATACCTATTCAGTTATCAAAGCCTCTGATAAATGCATATCCCCATCTCCTTTTCTTATATACGCCATGCATGCCTCCCTCTATCACCTGTAGACCCCTCCCCCTTTTCAATTCCCGACACGTTAAGTGCCTTTATTTGACCTTGACCCCCCCTCCCCCTCCCACCTTCCCAGATTCTCATTACATGCAGACATGCATCTCATTTGCATAGGAGCAGCGCATACACACACACACACACACGCATGCATACACACATAGTGACACACATACAAACACACACTACATGCGCACGCTGAGGTATGAGATCGTAGCCAGATTTGCTTTGCATGTGTGTGTGTGTGTGTGTGTGTGTCTGTCTGTGTCTGTGTCTGTGTGTGTGTGTGTGTGTGTGTGTGTCTATGTAGACCTCATTGAAAAAAAAACAGTACCCGAGGGTTGTTGGGGGCGCGGGAGTAAGGGTGTCGGATGCAGGAGGGAGGTTAAGCATCATCGGCTCCCCTCCCTCCCCTCTCTCTCTCCCCTGCTCCCCCCCCCCCACAGCTCCCATCCCATCCAATGTCAACCACTTGAGCCAGACAATTGCCAAAAGCTAGAACATCTATCAATCTGTCTGCTGTTTTGTTTTGTTTTTTTTTTGGTCTGCCTTTTGGTCTATGCAGAGAAGGCCTTAAATATATGCGGATTGGGGATGAGCGGGGAGGGGAGGTGGGAGGCCTTGGTGAGTTACGCATGTATCACAAAGATTAAGGGCCTGTATGTCTCTCCTGACATGAGGGGGGCCCCCCTCTCGATCGTTTCCTACGTACAAAAAAGGTGTTTACTCAATTTACCCCCCCCCTCCCTTCTCTCTTTCCTTGCGAATTAAGGTCGCCACTGATCAGATAGTCAACATGTCAGGGCCGCTTTATCAACTAGGCACAGTAGGCACTGTGCCTAGGGCCTACGGACTATTCAAGGGCCTACGAAAGCCAGAACATGAAGTGAAAACAAGCTCAGAATGCCAGTAAAATTTAATAATGGTAGTATTAAAGTAACTATATATAACCGTGTGAGATGAGCAAGTCAAGCTGTAGATCTGTAAATTACAGTATGTTAAATTTTCGGCTTTTTTGTCTTAGCAAAGTCACATATGACGTCCTCAAAAGTTTATTTAGATTTCAAATAGCAAAGAAGTGCTTGAAAAATATTAAAAATGAAGATGGGGAGGGCCTACGACTTTGAAAGTGCTTAGGGCCTACGATGACCTTAAAACGGCCCTGCAACATGTATGTCAATCTATTTCTCTCTCTCTCTCTCTCTCTTACCTTCACTCTCTATCTCTCACTCTTTTTCTCTGTTTGTCATTTATGTGGTTTAGAAGCCTTATTTCCCGGGATGGCCAACTGGCAGTATATTTAAACGAAAATCCCAACATTACCGGGACTTCCAAGCATAGGGCAGACTGGGAGTAATGTCTTTCTTTCTATTTCGTCAGTGGACCGTCATGCGATTTACGGACGAGAACCGCACGACTGTTAATGTCTGGTCGATCACTTATAAATAGCAACTATCAATCATTTTCTGTTTTTGTTGCATACAACAAAAAAAAAAAGATGTTTCCAAATATTCAAATTTCAGCAAATTTTACCGCTATTTTGAACAATAAAATGGTACTGTTGTGTTGATGTTGTTTTTAAAATAATTATTTCAAATTATTCTCACCCAACTTTTCATTTTTCTCATTGGCTTGTATATTTATATTGTCTACCCATGTCAACCTTTCTTACTCGGCATTTTATTTTAAAAAAAAAAAACAACCCTCGACAGAAAAGCCCAGTGGAGACTTCTCCATCTTAACCCTCCCCCCACCCCTACCTGCACGCAGATATACACGCACAGACATCGCGAGACAATGACCCGGCTTGATGGATGGATAATTGGTCGCAGCGTATAAACCTGCAGCAGGGGGGGGATGCGGGCGGGGGGGGGGTAGAGAAGGGGTGGCATATTGAAGAGAGGACGGGGTGGGGGTGGGGTTGCATGTCGGGTAAAGAAGTCTAGAAGAGGATAATAAAAATAAAAATAAACAACGACAGAACAACAAAAAGAAAAAAGGGCTAATAGGATGTCAGGGTATCTGTGTGTGCGTGCGTACGTGCGCGCGCGTGTGTGTATGTGTCATTCAAGGTAAGGTCAAGATGACCTTTGATGACAACAGCCATTCCTTGTGTAAAAACTTTTTTTTTTTACAGACTTTGAAAGAAAAATTCAAGGAGAAAAAAAAAACAACAAACAAATTAACAATAGCAGACAGACAAACAAACAGACAGACAAACAGACAAACAAACAGACAGACAAACATCAGACAAACAGACAGACAAACAAACAGACAAAAAACAAACAGACAGACAAATAGACAAACAAACAGACAGACAAACATAAAACAGACAGACAGACAGACAAACAAACAGACAGACAAACAGACAGACAAACAGACAACACAACACAACAAAATTATTGAAACGTTTGAAAACGAGAAATAATAAGAACGAGAAAGGCCAAAAAAGAATATGGCCGCATGTGAACATCATCCTTCGTTGAGGGAATGTTAGTCTTCCGGGGGGGGGGTGAGGGAGGGAATTGCAGGAGGAGCAAGTATATTACATAGGTATGTTTTTGTATTACCTGGCTGGAGCAAGGGGTGGGCACATTTTTTTACTTTACTTGCGGGCCACGTAGGGTTCGTAAATTTGACAGGCGGGCCAGATTGAAGAGTAGATGGATAGAGTGTTGGCGTGAACTAGTATAAATTAAACGTCATAACAAAAAATGGCTGATGACGTGCTTCACCCGGGAATAAGTGACAGACCATATTAAACGTTTTTGGCGCGCGCCGGATTCGGCCAGCAATTCGTATTTAGGCCTGGGCTGAAGCCATTATTGTTTAACAAGGGACGCTTGGAGTTAGAGCAGTTTATATAAATTCCCGTGAAATATCTATCTAATCTAATCTATCTATCTATCTATCTATCTATCTATCTATCTATCTATCTATCTATCTATCTATCTATCTATCTATCTATCTATCTATCTATCTATCTATCTATCTATCTATCTATCTATCTATCTATCTATCTATCTATCTATCTATCTATCTATCTATCTATCTATCTATCTATCTATCTATCTATCTATCTATCTATCTATCTGTCTGTCTGTCTGTCTGTCTGTCTGTCTGTCTGTCTGTCTATCTATCTCACTCTCCTATGTATCACAATGTGTAACCAGTAAACAACTTAAGGAAACTGAGTAAAGATATCACTGCCGTGGACCTCAGACTCATCTTAGAAAATTAAAAGGGCGGGAACCTCAAGGGGAGAACAAATAGGTCAATCTAAGTCACGTTGACCCCTGGAATGTCTCTTTGGGAAGTAAAAAAATAATAGACAGGAGTGGAAAAAAAAAAGTAAAATTTGAAGAATTCATCAGTCTATGAGAAAAATGTCACTGTCAGGCTGCAGTTTATTTTTTGTTTTTGTTTTGTTATTGAAAGAAAGGGAGGTGATTCCAGGTGGACAAAGAGATAGACACAAATAGACACATAGATAGATTAGAATACAGATAGATACATTTGATAGATAGATAATTAGATGACAGATTGAAAGATAGATAGATAGATGATAGATAGATAGATAGATAGACAGACAGACTGATAGATAGATAGATAGATAGATAGATAAATAGATAGACAGACAGACTGATAGAAAGATAGATAGATAGATAGATAAATAGATAGATTAGATAGATAGATAGACAGACAGACAGGCTGATAGATAGATAGATAGATAGATAGATAGATAGATAGATAGATAGATAGATAGATAGATAGATAGATAGATAGATAGATAGATAGATAGATAGATAGATAGATAGATAGATAGATAGATAGATAGATAGATAGATAGATAGATAGATAGATAGATAGATAGATAGACCATGAAGGCACCACGGGAGATATGGAGGGAACTTTAACCGTGGCTTTCAATATTTCCGTGGTTCTCACCGAAGATCGAACCCGGCATCCTCAGTTTGACATCCGTCCTCGATAGATAAATAAACAGATAGATAGATTGATAGATTTCTCACTCCATGTGTGGCTCCTAGTTATAGATGGACGACACAGGACAGAATGACGCACACACACGCACACACACACACACACACATACAACTTAAAGGACCCGTTTATACAGGCCAGTGAGTCACATGCAAACAATCAGACCAATCAACGATTATCTCTTTTCCATTAACCTTTACGAGATCCGAGGAAACAATACATTATCTTTCCCGGAGCTTCAGACCAAACAATGACATGCTTTTACATGGAGACAACTACCCCACCACCCCCCCACCCCCCGGGGGATGGGGTTGCGGGGGGGCTCATATTATAGGGTCACGACATATATTGTGGAGACGCCCCCTTACCTTCCCCCCCCCCCAACCCATCTCACATCCTTTGTTATTTTATTCAAGCGCATACCCCATCCTCCCCGCTACTATATATTTTTTTTTGCCTACACCTTCGTCTCCCCGCCATCAAATCCAGGTATTCTGGAATAACATCCTGGAGACGCCCATGAGATTTGTCGTGAGATCATCAAGACCTGTAAGACTCAGGACTTGTGTATCTCTTCTTTTTTTTTTGTGGTCTTCATGTTGTCTTTTGTTGGGTACAGCAGCGGTGCATGGGACATACTGGGGTTTGTACCTTTATTCTCTCTCTCTCTCTCTCTCTCGCTCTCTCTCTCTATCTATCTATCTATCTATCTATCTATCTATCTATCTATCTATCTATCTATCTATCTATCTATCTATCTATCTATCTATCTATCTATCTATCTATCTATCTATCTATCTATCTATCTATCTATCTATCTATCTATCTGTCTGTCTGTCTGTCTGTCTGCCTGCCTGCCTGCCTGCCTGTCTGTCTGTCTGTCTGTCTGTCTGTCTATCTATCTATCTATCTATTTATTTATCTATTACTCTCTACCCACCTCCATGTGATATAATCATGCCATCCAGTCTTTTTTCTCTCCCCCCCTCTCTCCTCTTTCTCTCTGTCTCTCTCTCTCTTTATATATCTCTCTATATCCCCCCACCCCCACCCCATGAGTCTGATATGTTATGTAAGCATGCCCTCGATCCCCCTCCCCCCTCCCCCCCAATCATCCTCCATATGTCCCTCCCCATTCCCCCCACTTCTACGAGAAAAGTCACGTTGACCTTATCAACTGTAAGGCCTTTTCTTTTTTTTAAATGACGTTATTGGGGGAAAGAAAATTAAAAAAACAAAACAAAAACAACAAGTGTGTAAGTCTGAAGTCTGGGTGAGAAATGGGGTGGTCTGCCTGCCCTCACCATGGTACAGGCCGCCAAGGGAGATAATGCAGGATGTCTTAAGAAAGGGAGATTAAAAGAGAGAAATTACTCCGTTAAAATGAAAAAAAAAACTGGAGAGATAGAAGAGAGGGGAATGGAAAAGAGAGAGAGAGAGAGAGAGAGAGAGAGAGGAGGGGATGATAGAGAGAGGGAGAGATTAAGTTGAATAGAGAGGTGTAAAAATCTAATGTACGAGTTCTTCTGTAGCGGTGATCAATTTCGATAATCGAAAGCGGGCGTTATTATTTTTTTGGTGTCTATCTAACACATTTGGTCAATTGTATCAGATGTAAACAAAGAAGGGCACATATTTCATAGTATCACAGCTCATATACATATACGATTTTTTTATTTTATTTACATGCACTGTACTGTTAACTCTCAAAGCTGAAACCAAATAATTTAATGCATAAACACTGAAAAAAAAAAGAATGAAATCATGTCTACTCTGCTGGGGGGGGGGGCAGAGGGCCGCCCCCCCTTCCCCTGCGTTTTGTCTGGTCTCCCCTCTGCTTGTTTGCCCTACTTAGTAGCATTCATTTCCTGCCCCCCCCCCCCTGCTATTGGCCTGGCCCCTGCTGTAGAATTTTCACGCTACGGGACTGTGCCTACTAGTGATGCGTGGATACCAAAATCTGGACCGAATACGATTCCATTTCAGAGTAGACTTGCCAGTTTAATACGATTACTTCATTTTGATTTCGATTCGCGACCTGCCAAAAAAAAATGAAGAATCGATCTTCTGATCTTCAAAATCAATCAAAACTAACACCGAAGCAGTGTTTCCTTGTGACCCATTGTATTTAACACCATCGAAATTAACGCTTTACGGACGGGAGTTTTCAGTGGATTTTTTTTGGTTGTGGGTTCGGATCTTGAGACTACACAGACCAGACGTGACTTGTAAGCCCTCTCGGCCAGCCAGCCGCTCTAATGTCGCTGGTGACTTCATTTATTCTGGTACTACCCGGCAGTGCTGAACCTAGGGATTTGGGGGCCCGGGGGGGATTAACCTCTTTGGGGGCGCCTGCATTTTGACATTTGACACCATGACATTATTTAATGTACTAAATATTTAATGTAAAAACAATTTTCCCCCCCTCAAGCTGGGGACCCTAGGTACGCCTCTGCTACCCGGTTATCCAACGCAAGCCATTAACGCCAGTCACATGACTTCACCAAAAAACCCCCAGCGAAACTGACGACATTTTTATTTTCCCCCGGAATTAGAAAAAATAAAATCAATAAAGTTCATTTTCACCTGACAGTTCCAAGTATTAAACCAACAAATGACGCCAAAAACTAATTTCGCAAGAGTAATTCACTTTCTGTCGCCTTTCTAGTCTCCTGATTCCCCCCCCCCCCCCCACACCCATTCCACTCGCCCAAATTTCCGATGATGTTATTTGACATATAAAGATCAAGCCATTCAATTCTCACGCGATACAATTCACGATAAACTTGTATTATCCGTGGATGAGCCCGTTACGAGGGTGGAGGTGGGGCGGGGGGGGGGCGGATGATTATCCTTTTATATGTGTGTGTGAGGGAGGGTGGGGTGGAAAAGGGGGCGGGGGTGAAGTAAAATTGGCGATTTCGGCAGATTTAGTATTCACAGGTTTTCAGAAAGGAATAGAAGGGGAAAATGGGAAGGGGGGGGGGAGATTTTGTTTTGCATGACTCCCGAGTGCTACTCGAGATCTCGTGTTGACATACAGTCCATTGAAAAACGGTTTAGCCTTGGTGGGGAGCTGAGGGGTTGGGGGGGGGGAGGCGTGCGGGGGGGATGACAGGGCTACTACATGATGACAGCGGACAGCCGATGACCCTTATTGTTTGGCCACGAGTCAATCGTTCGTTCTTTTTTTTTCTTTTTGAGGTTGGCTAGAGAATGAGAATTGAACAGAGACGACAGAGAGCGCGAAAGAGATTAAAACGCCACAGGGACAATACCTGTGCGTCTTTCTGTGCGTGTGTGTGCGTGTGTGACCATCTCAATGTCCGTTATTGGATAGCTCAAGACCGCCACCACCGTTAATGATGCCCGGTTACAAGTGGACATTGTCCGTAAACGGTTTGGGGGGGGGGCGATTAAACAATCTGGAATGTGTCAAGAAGGCGGTGCTATCGTCCGATCGTTTCGTCACCAGAACGCGTCAGTTTCTTACAATGAAAGATGCATTTTTGATAGAGATTGTCGGACTTGAAAGGCCGTTATTGTTAGCCACAGTGCGATTGGGGAATGGGGGGGGGGGATGAAAGCAGCGGCGTACCGTATCGTGAAACATTGTAGGGGCGAGGTAGAGCATGTGAATGATGGGAAGGGGTTGGCAAGGGAGGGGGAGGGAGTGGGAATTACAAGATGATTGAATCTTTTGGGTAAAGATTTATTGAATTTAATACTGACAAATAGTTTACAAGCTGATTTTGAATTCGAATCAAAGGCCACAATTATTTTTGTTAAACTAGCAGCCGCGTAGTCAAAATGGGGGACGTTAAAGGGACCTCGATAGGAGTGAGTAAAAAAAAATCTCGTTTGTGTAAAGAGGGAAGAAGTGGCGCTCATTTGCAGACGATGGGCCCATCTACACTGAGACTCTACCCTAAAACCACTGCCCCCCCCCAAACACACACACCAAATGATGTGTGATCATTGGACGTGGTGATTAGCCGCTTAAGGCTATTTAGGTCACCTGTAAAAATTGAGCTAGCCAAATGCGAAAGGGACACATGGTGTTAAACTTTTTTTTTCTCTAAAGAATCTTACATTGACGAGATTTGTGAAGAGAGAAAGAGAGAGAGAGAGAGAGAGAGAGAGGAGATGGGAGGATGGGATATTGATGCAATTATTTATTCACAAATTATTTTGTTTTGTGTGGGTGATGAGAACTAAGAAGGCATAAACAGAAACTTACAGAAGAAATCGAGTAAATTAAAATGGGGTACCAAACGCATCCCGCCCCGCCCCAAAATCAGGGGGGGGGAGGGGGAGGGGGAGTGTATGCAGAGACGTTCTTGTGGACAAGCAACATAGGCGGCTGCTCAGGGCACACCCACAGGCCACAGTCCAGTACAGATTCCTATATAAAAAAAAATAAATACGCAATAGCTACCCCTCCCCTACAGCCATTCTCCAAAACAGTAGAGCGTGTGAAGAGTCCCCCTGCGGGTTGTGCGGGCCGCTCAGGTCGAGGAAGGGGCGTCGAGAGAACACTTTTTTTTTTTGCACTTTTCAAGCTGGGAGGAGGAGGGCGCCAAAAAATTTATTTGTAACTCGCACGTGGCGCGACAGTAGTAAGCCGCGGCTCCGTCTCCAAATATATCCGGAATGTCTTCACGCGGTATCCGCACATGTCTCTCTTAAAATAAATATACCATGTTTTTAAAATGTTCCCAGAAACTGACAGTGATTGAATTTAGAGTCTTTTAAACAGAGGCAGATTTAAAGACGGGATCAACGGGCACACGCCCAGTCCAGCCCCCCCCGCCCCCCGCCGAGTATTTAGGTAGCCCATAGATCCCAATTTAAAACCCATTGACATGTCTGTCTTTTTATAACGGTGCGCAACATTTTCTCTTTGCGCCCCGGGGGGGTCTCAACCAGTCTCAACTGACACGAGCCCGCCCGCCCCTCCTTATAAGGCTAAACTACTGGCTTTGTTTTTTTTTTCCCTTAAAGAGCTGCAAAATTGATTTCTATTATCTTTTATTTATTTTGTCTTGTGGACACATCGCAAAAAAAAAAAAAAAACAAACACAACAAAAACATATTTCCCCCCCCCCCCCCCTTTTAAAAAAAAATGTTTTTCCCAAACTAAAAATAAAACTTTTAAGTCCACGACAAACGTTTAGCTCTTTATGGAATAATTTATAAGTCCGCTTTAAGAGGTGAAGCCCCGGCAATAATTTTAGCCCCCTATCTCAATGAAAGCTCCCCCACTACCCCCCACCACTCCCCCCCCCCATACTCTCACAACGTCATTTTTAAAACTTCAAGGTTAACAAAAAGAAAAAGAAAAAAAAATCATGTACTGGAAGTGTTCAAATTTTGATTGATATTTTGTGTAAACAGGTTTTTTTGGCCATTCCCCTTGAGAATAATTTTCCTAAGGCGTTCCGTTTCCAAGAATTTTCTTTATTATTATTTTTTTTTTTGCCAGTAATCTCTTTTAAAAATAAAAAAAATAAATGAAAATTGGCATGACTAAAAATAAATTTTAATAAATAAAACTAAATTTGATAATTTCAGTGAAACCTATTGAATGAAAATCAGATCCAAACAAAAATGTTTAGATTATAAAAGTGTTTATACAAAAAAAATTGTAGGGGTCAAAAGTCAGACTACATGAATGAATGACGTCATTTCGACATAATTTTTTTTTTTTAAACGTTAGCACTGATTTCACGGAACCTAGAAAGAGAATCGATTTGACAGCTTGTTAGGTGAATGCAGTGCTTTATTTATTTATTTCGTGTTTGGGGGAGCGGGGGAGGGGAGGGAGCGGGAGGAGCGGGGGGAAGGGGGAGACAAAGGGTTGGGGGGACGTGGGACCCTCCGTCTAATATTTGGCGAAATGGCACCCCCCCCCCGTTCTAAGGTGTTGTTGTTGGGTTTTTTTTTTGGCGGAAGGGGCTTGAAAGAAACTTAACTGTACCTGATTACCCCCCCCCTCCCCACCCATACCCTTCCATGTGACCCCACATCTGATCGAAAGGTTTACTAAAAGGGGACACTTTGGTAATTGGGGGGGGGGGCTAGTTTGCCAATCTATAAGAAACGGCCCTGGCGTTTGCCATCTTACCTACAGCAGTGTGTGTGTGTGTGTGTGTTTGTAATATACAAAGTAACCTGCTCGGAGGAGAATGGGGGGGGGGAGGGTGCATTAAGCCCTCATGTGACAAACTTTTTATCGAGTGGATGTATTTCAGGGTCTCACGTAAACACACACACTCTCTCTCTCTCTCTCTCTCTCTCTCTCTCTCTCTCTCTCTCTCTCTCTCTCTCTCTCTCCTGCTATTATACTATGTTGAATACTTATTAAAACACGAATTTTTATTAATGTAATTTTTTTTATTTGTGTATTTTATACATATATTTTAATTATCAAAATAATTATTTTCAGATAATAGAGCACATAATTAGAAATCTATACACGTATTTTTTTAATATATTATTAAAAAATGCGAAAAAGTCTGGCAACACTGTAGACTACCGCCAGACCTTACTTGGGTTAAATTCAAATCGAGGCTCATTTCTTATCTTTGAAATAAAACACACACACACAAATAGGTCTGGGATTTCCCTGAATAAAAAAAAAAGCATATAAAAAAGGTAACGGAAATCGTTTGCGGAAATGAATAAAAGATACCCACTAACCTATACAAACATGTCTCTTTGACTAAAGTATTATAACATCAAGAAAACTAAAAGAGACTTTTATCGTATTTTTCAGTTCGATCAAGAAGTTTGATATCTGTCTGTCTGTCTGTCTGTCTGTTGGCGACCTCGTAGTGGAGAGGAGATTGGAGAAACCTGACCATTGAAGTGTCCTCCCGAAGTGTGTGTCCCCCCCCCACCCACCCC
>JAGDYQ010000032.1:927707-935207 GCA_021962125.1 Bulinus truncatus | reverse complement strand
TGTAGAATCAATATCACATAAACCACCACGACTTTTGTAGTGCCCTTTTTTCCACCCCCACCATAGACGACGGCGCAACGACCATAATTGTACCACGGGAGATATTCAGGGAACTTTCACCATGACCTGAAAAAAAAAATTCCCTTGGTACTTCAAGGAATCGAACCCCGGGCCCCTTAGGTCGACAGTCGGGGTGCTTCACCGCACGCAAGACCCATGCGTCCCCCATTATAAACGCTGATGACAGCCACTGTTTATTTGAAACAGACTTAAAGCGACTTATCCTCAGCCTGCTCTCTCTCTCTCCTATACCCCATTTTCCCCCATTCCCCGCCACACACATACACCACAATAACAACCTTATCCCCGTCTCCTATCTTCAACTATCAATCGCAAGGACCTCGCCATCATCACAGCAAACTGTTATCACATGTGTAGATTAAGCCTTTTTGAATATTATATCAAATTTTTTTTAAAACACTTTCTATCCATTCACTAAACACACCCCCTGTATTCTCTCTTCTTATTTCAGCTGCTTTGCTATATCCACACACAAAAAAAACATACATACATACTCTCTAACCCACCCCTCCTCCACCTTTTCTTATTTCAGCTGCTCTGCCATATCCACCACACAAACATACATACATACTCTCAAAGGCACATTTCCCGATTGATAAGCACTAGAGGTCACAATGTTCAAATAAGGAATGTGTTTTTCACGTCTCCCCCCATTCAATTAGGATTTTTTTTTGTATTTGTTTGAAATACCCACCCCCCTCTTGAAATTAAATTTCATTCCCAGACTTACTGATCCCGAAAAAGATGGAGCCCCAAATAACCTTTCCCCCTACACCCCCCCCTCTCAATCTTCATTTTAAAAATATATATATATGTACGAGGATAAAAGATGGAAGGGGGGGGGGTCGGGGAGGAGGTGTAGGGAAGAGGGGGGAAAGCTGAATTTAACGCTGTAAAGTTTTTGACACCTGTATAAAAGACGCCTTTGTTGAAACCACTAGACGTAACGGGCATCAATGCATTAGATGCAAGCGAACTCCTTCATCCCACGATGTGTTGAAGACTCTGCTTATACCCAGTACGGAAACCGACGTAAAAATTAGCATAATTTTTTTTTCACAAGAGTGTTCTCATAACTTTCTAGCAATCCCCCCCCCCACATATTCACATCCCAGCGCCCCCCACCCCACCCCTCCCCGGGCCGGACAATTACTTTCGCTTTTCCTGTTACCATTGATACCAGCGAAAATGATGAATTGTAATGACGTCCAATGGATGCGTTTCGGTTTACTGTAGCAAGTTTCGGTTTACTGTAGTTAGTTACGGTTTATTGTAGCTGGTTTCGCTTTTGATGTAGCTAGTTACGGTTTACTGTAGCTAGTTACGGTTTACTGTAGCCAGTTATAAGCATCATGAACGAAATGTTTGGACCTAGCGGTACAGTCCACAAGGTTAATTTTTGTGTGATATCTGTATGTCTGTCTATATTCTGTCTATGTTTTCTACCTTTCTGTCTGTATGTGTGAAGTTCCTGTAAGAACGAGATGAAATCACTTAGATCCTATAAATCACTATTGGGGACGGTTTTTTATGTTGCCCTTATTTCATCCCCACCTTAGCCGACAGTGCAATGATCATGGAGGCACCACGGGAGTTATAGCAGGAATTTTAAACCATGACCTGAAAAATTCATTGATCCTCACCGGAGATTGAGCCAGAGACCTTCAGGTCGACAGTCGAGCGTTTTACCACTCGACCATACGTCCCGCATATTTCTGTCTGTATATCTATCCATTGTATCTATATATCAATATGATGTTCTCTTGTGCTGGAGATCTAGCCATTGTATCTGTATATCAATATGATGTTCTCTTGTGTTGGTCTCATTTGTATGCAATCATGAAATCGCTAGTACGATTAACAGTTTTACGAAATCGGAAACCAGAGTTGTTGCTGAACCCAAAAGTCTTCGGGAAATTTGATGGAAGATTGTTTCCCCAACATACGTGGCTGCACCGATCATTGACAGACGATGATGTGATCAGTAAAGACAGCAGGGGTCACTTGGCCTCGCTGACATTCGGAGCCATGGACGGGTCATCCACTTGACCGACCTGGGACCAATTGTGAAAATTTAAGAAATCATTTAAAACAACAACAACAATAACAACAACAACAACAGCACACACATACACAGAGCCATAGCTAGCTTTTGTGGCGCCCTGTGGAAGTTACATTTATGGCGCCTTCCTCATAATCTGAAAATGATCAGGCGCTCTTTAGTAGCACCTTTTCTAGTTCAGCGCCCTGTGTGGCCCCAAAACCCAAACCCACAGTTCCGTTCATTCGCTACTGCACACACAAACACACACACACACACACACACAAACACCTGGCATCAGAAACGCAAACCACAAGTAATAAGATCAACTGTATGAACCGAAACTTGATTTTTTTTTCTTCCGCTGTGCGGCTTCGCGCGCATCACCCACATTCAGACGCGGCGCACAAAAGCTGAATGTTGTTGAACCATCTCATTATCGTGATTACAGGTTTAAGCCGTGATGGTTTAAACCCAAAAAATAAATCAACTCATTGTTTTTAATCGCGGCAATCGGGATGCCTTTGATCTGCCTGTACAAGGCGGTGTCTGGGATTTTTTTTAACCTTAGGTGGGAAAAAAAAAATTTTTCTTCAGATTGTGGGTTTGTTTGTTTGTATTTTTTTTCCTGTCCTTTTCATCTCCCATTATTGATGTGCGGGGAGCGGGGGGTGGGTTGGTGGGTAGGGTGGGGGGTGATAATACATTTAAGCTGCTGATTGCCGGTTCTGTAAGCAGAAGAAACAATTACGTTTAAGAGTCATTACGATGGAATTTCTATTGTGTCCGAAAGTTTAGGGAACGGGGGTGTGGGGGGGGAGGAGGAGTTTACAGTCAATTTCCGGGAAGAAACTGAAAGTATCGCTTGGAAAAAAAAAATAAAAATTTGATGAAAATTTGAAAATTTTTAATTGTTTCGGTTAGATGTATAACTTTTTTTTGTTGTTTTTTTTTGTCTCAGTAATTGAATCCTCTTTGTTCTATATTAATGTTGACTTTATGTCTGAAATTTATGACGCTCCTGTCTATGTTTGAATAAGCCTGCGCTTTTTTTTTACTCAGCTTAAAAAGTTACATCACTGGTTGATACCGTTACATCGCTGGTTGATACCGGTTACATCACTGGTTGATACCAGTTACATCACTGGTTGAAACCAGTTGCATCACTGGTTGAAACCAGTTGCATCACTGGTCTATACCAGCTATAGCAGGATTTGACTTGCTCTAAATTTGTTTTATTTCTCTAAAGTTACCATCTCGGCATAATGTTGGATTTTTTTTTTACGGAAAAAAATATCACAGAGCCATCATTGACACAGACAGTCCATTGGAATATTTACAAATTATTCCATGAAAGGATGTCATGTTTATCTCTTAATTCCATACACCACTGTAGCGGAGCTGCCAACTATGTTCTCAAATATTATCCATATATATATATATATATATACATATATATATATATATATATATATATATATATATATATATATATGTGTGTGTGTGTGTGTGTTTCTGTATTATGCATATTATGAATAATTGAAATCTATTTTTTGACAGGATTTGATTATAGCTAGATTTCTCCTATCAGAAATAAAAACATCACTTTATAACTCAATATATCTCTCTTCCATAAGCTGAGCACCCAAATAAAAATAACATAAGAGCAAAGATATAATAATAAAAATAACAATAATAAACTAGAATAACAACAATAATAACAACTAAACAAATATTAACAATTATTAATTCAGTAACAACAATAATAACTACCGCAATAACAACAATAATAACAATATTCATAACTACCATAAGAATAACAATATTAATAACGACAAGAATAATAACAACAAATATAACTACAATAACAACAACAAAACTAATTACCATAACAACAACAATAATAATTACCATAACAACAATAATAATATTTATAACTACAACAAAGAAAACAATAATAACAACAAATATAACTACAATAACAACAACAACAATAATAATAACTACCATAGCAACAACAATAATAACAACAAATATAACTACAATAACAACAATAATAAAACGACATGACAACTGAAATCTTTGTTCCCCCCCCCCCCTAGCATCGTTGGTTTCATAACAACTCGTGAATTTATTTGACAGTACTAATATAGGCAAGTGTGTCAGACAATATGAATCAACCTCGTGCGTCAACCAGATCCACGATCTGTATCGATACCTTTTTTTATTTATTGAATAACCCGGTTATCGGCCAAAAGCAGTTCGATTCCTACACAAAAGGCATGCTGTGGTGGTGGTGGGACAGCAGAGGGTTGAGAGGGGGGGTAGTGGAGGTGAAAGGGGGGTGGGGGATGGTGTAGGAGGGAAGTGGGTAAGATTTTTGAATCTTTGGATGTGTGAGGGGAAAGGGGTGGGGCGGGGGGACGGACACACACACACACAGACACACACACACACATATTCAAAGTCATTGAAAGAATCAATATTTTATTTCCAATTATGGTGACATGTATATATTTGTTTTTTTTTTTGATAGGTCGTTTATTTTCTTTCTTCTGATGAACTGATGGAAAGAAAAACACAATCAATCGAGCCTTTTCACCACACTAGCAATGACAAGAAGATGTGCACACATAGATATCTATCAAACAGCCATATGGGGAAAGAAGCTTGTTTATACAACATATAATAATGATAATGATAATAATATAATGATGATGACTTAGGCCAGTGCCGTGTAAAAACGCACTGGAATGCGCGAGAATTCGGCCTCGGGGCAGGCCGCCCCTATAGGCCACCCCTTGCAAATAATCCCATTTATGTTTTGTTCTTTCAAGTGGCTGTAACAGCTGCCGCCCCACACACTGATGTGTCCGTTATGACGAATCTGACATAGACCACGATAAACGTAAATATATAGACCACGATAAACGTAAATATATAGACCACGATAAACGTTAATATATAGACCACGATAAACGTTAATATATAGACCACGATAAACGTAAATATGTAGACCACGATAAAAGTTAATATATAGACCACGATACACGTAAATATATAGACCACGATACACGTAAATATATAGACCACGATACACGTAAATATATAGACCACGATACACGTAAATATATAGACCACGATACACGTAAATATATAGACCACGATACACGTAAATATATAGACCACGATAAACGTTAATATATAGACCACGATACACGTAAATATATAGACCACGATACACGTAAATATATAGACCACAATACACGTAAATATGAAGACGGTGATAGAAGTTTACACACAGACCATGATAAAAGGATAAACCATGAAAAGGCCCAATGGTAGATTTCATATGCCCTACATACACTATTTCAGTAAGAGACCCGATATATAAAACAAAAAAAAAACATATAGTCTGTTTCCGCGAACAGCCATTAAAGAAAAACAAAAAGGCATACAAGCTAGAAAAGCTCAAATTAATTTTACTTAGCCGCTGTTTTAAAATAAAAGTAAACTTCTCTTAAGCCCCTAGGGGGCTCATCAGGGCCGAAGAAGTGTATAATTCATCTGCTGCAGTAACCTCGGCATATAAAGGGATTGTGCGGTTAGCACAGCGCCCAGTCGCTCTTAATCCCCTCCCCCCCCAAACTTAAAGTCAGGTACCCATTTAAAGCTGGATGGACTTGTGGACTTACACAAGGATCTGAACATATCCCAAGGTTCTCACTGAGGTCCGAACCCTGGACTTCACACGACCAACCGTCCGTCCCCCCCCCTCTGCCTGTTTTAATAAACTGTTATAATTTTTTACGGCGACACATCCCCCCAAGTCTCACTTTGAGACCCCCCCCCCTGTTCTAGAATGCTGGAGGATACAGCGAGGGTGGAAGAACTCCGCGAGGTAGGGAAGGGGATGGCTAGGTTGCCGAGACAGTTAACCTGGTGTGCACGTCACATGGACTGAGGAAGAATCCGATGTTGATAAAAGTCGTCGTATGGAGGAGAAAGAGGGGGGAGGGGGGCGGGAGGGGGGAGGGAGGCGAAGGAACCTTATTGGCTCGAGATCAGTTCAGATGAAAGAGGTTGGGAAGGGGGGGGGGAAATCAATACAAAATACCTCAACTAGATCCTGTAGGTAGGAAGAAGCCAAAAAAGAAAATCGATAACTTTTCACGAGAGGAAAAAAGAAGCGCGGAGGGGGGGGGGCAAATTGTGTGTGTGTGTTTAAACGGACGTAAAAAGAATACGCGGAGACGTTTTGGGGTAAGGTGGATGGGGGGGGGAGAGGAATGGATATGTAGACATCCCAGGGTCGTGTCCTGACCTGACTCTTCCCCCCCCCATTCGGTCACGTGACACGCTATTGATTTGTTATTGACGAGTCCTAAAGTGTTTCCCCATCCGGGCCGGGGGGGGGGGCGAAACGAACGCGGGGAAAAAAATTATCTGCATGGGTGTAATATGGCGTATACTGGAAAGGGAGAGGGGGGGCGATAACCGAATTTAAGAACCGGACAACCGGTTAGTGTTAGGATACAATGTTTTTTGGTCACTCTTACACAGGTTCACTGGTCAGTTTATACGGACTGTGATGGTCAGTGCTCCAGGTTTAGGGCCTCGGCTGTGGCGGTTTAAACATACCATCATGGCGAATATTGTACATAATGACTGGTGAATCAAGAGTCCAACGGTCTTGAACTAGATCGGTTGCCGATACAAGGGAAAGGTGGGGGGGGGGGGGGAGAGAAGGCCGAACATTTGATAAGGGGGCCGACAAGCCTTAGGAGCCTCTATTCTTATAAAATGTAGGTTTTTTTTTTAATGGGCTACCAAAAAAAAACAAACAAAAAAACAATGACTATGTGGGGATGGGGGGGATGAGACAGAGAAGGACCCTGGTTGTCATAATTTGTCAGCAGAGCTAGACCTTCTGGTGTCGGTCCTGGCCGGATAGTCGCGATTTAACACCAAGCTCTTTAAAAAGGAGATTGAACCATCTAAAGGGGAAACTACTTTAAAGGTAATGCTTTCAAAAAAAAACAAAAATGACGAGAGTGGTGTGCTCTTGATGGTAGATTGTTTGAAACTGAAGTGAATATGTGAATTGGGTGGGGGGTTGAGGGGGGGGGAGGGGGGGTGAATGAATCGTTTTAATGTTGTACAATGTTATCGGCGCTCTTTGTAAAAAAAAAAATAAAATGCAAACAGCATCACCGTTACTGTACACACATACATACATACACACATACACACAGGGAGACCTGTGCCAATGATATCTAGATATAACACCAGGATAGACAACCAAACAAAATTTCATTCTAGCCGTGTACGGTTTAGGCTGACGCAAGGATTAGAGCCCAACAGACGGCATACAATAA
>JAGDYQ010000032.1:907084-927207 GCA_021962125.1 Bulinus truncatus | reverse complement strand
GTCTCCCTGTGTGTATGTATGTGTGTACAGTAACGGTGATGCTGTTTGCATTTTATTTTATTTTTTTTTACAAAGAGCGCCGATAACATTGTACAACATTAAAACGATTCATTCGCCCCCCCCCCCCACCCAATTCACATATTCACTTCAGTTTCAAATAATCTACCATCAAGAGCACACCACTCTCGTCATTTTTTTTTTTTTTTGAAAGCATTACCTTTAAAGTAGTTTCCCCTTTAGATGCTTCTCTCTCTTTTTAAAAGAGTTCGGTGTTAATTCGCGACTATCCGGCCAGGACCGACACCAGAAGGTCTAGCTCTGCTGACAAATTATGACAACCAGGGTCCTTCTCTGTCTCCTCCCCCCCCCCCCCAATCCCCACATAGTCATTGGTTTTCTTTTTTTTTTGGTAGCCCATAAAAAAAAATAAACCTACATTTTATAAGAATAGAGGCTCCTAAGGCTTGGCGGCCCCCTTATCAAATGTTCCGCCTCCCCACCCCCCACCTTTCCCTTGTATCAGCAACCGATCTAGTTCAAGACCATTGTACTCTTGATTCACCAGTCATTAAGTACAAAGTATGCCATGATGGTATGTTTAACCCGCTATAGCCGAGGCCCTAACCTGGAGCACTGACCATCACAGTCCGTATAAACTGACCAGTATTCCTGTGTAAGAGTGACCGAAATATATTGTATCCTAACACTAACCGTTGTCCGGTTCTTAAATTCAGCTACCGCCCCCCCCCTCCCTTTCCAGTATACGCCATATTTACACCCATGCAGATAATTTTTTTTCCCCCGTTCACTTCGCCCTCTCACCCCTCCCCCCCCCCCCGGATGGGGAAACAATTTAGGACTCGTCAATAACGAATCAATAGTGTCACGTGACCAAATGGGGGGAAGAGTCAGGTCAGGACACGACCCTGGGATGTCTACATATCCATTCCTCTCCCCCCCCCCCCATCCACCTTACCCCAATACGTCTCCACGTATTCTTTTTACGTCCGTTTAATAAACACACACACACACCATTTGTTCCCCCCCTCCCTCGCTTCTTTTTTCTTCTCGTGAAAAGTTATCGATTTTATTTTTGTCTTCTTCCTACCTACAGGATCTAGTTGAGGTATTTTGTATTGATTTTATCCCCCCCCCTTTTCCTAACCTCTTTCATCTGAACTGATCTCGAGCCAATAAGGTCCCTCCGCCTCCCTCCCTCCCGCCCCCCCCCCTCTTTCTCCTCCATACGACTTTAATCAACATCGGCTTCTTCCTCAGTCCATGTGACGTGCACACCAGGTTAACTGTCTCGACAACCTAGCTATCCCCTTACCTACCTCGCGGAGTTCTTCCACCCTCGCTGTATCCTCCAGCATTCTAGAACAGGGGGGTCTCAAAGTGAGACTTGGGGTGTGTCGCCATAAAAATTATAAAAGTTGATTAAAACAGGCGGGGGGGGGACAGTTCGTCGTGTGAAGTCCAGGGTTCGGACCTCAGTGAGAACCTTAGGATATTTTCAGATCCTTGTGTAAGTCCCACAAGTCCATCCAGCTTTAAATGGGTACCTGACTTTAAGTTTAAGGGGGGGGGGGAGAAGTAAGAGCGACTGGGCGCTGTGCTAACCTTTATTTGCCGAGGTTACTGAAGCAGATGAATTCTACACTTCTTCGGCCCCGATGAGCCCCCCCCTAGGGGCTTAAAGAGAAGTTTACTTTTACTTTAAAACAGCGGCTAAGTAAAATTAATTTGAGCTTTTCTAGCTTGTATGCCTTTTTGTTTTTCTTTAAAGGCTGTTCGCGGAAACAGACTATAGGTTTTTTGTTTTATATATAGCGGGTCTCTTACTGAAATAATGTATGTAGGGCATATGAAATCTACCATTGGGCCATTTCATGGTTTATCCTTTTATCATGGTATATGTGTAAACTTCTACCACCGTCTTCATATTTACGTGTATTGTGGTCTATATATTTACGTTTATCGTGTTCTATATATTTACGCGTATCGTGTTCTATATATTTACGCGTATCGTGTTCTATATATTTACGCGTATCGTGTTCTATATATTTACGCGTATCGTGTTCTATGTCAGATTCGTCATAACGGACACACCAGTGTGTGGGGCGGCAGCTGCTACAACCACTTGAAATAACAAAATATAAATGGGATTATTTGCAAGGGACGGCCTGTAGGGGCGGCCTGCCCCTAGGCCGAATTCTCGCGCATTCCAGTGCGTTTACATGGCACTGGCCTAAGTCATCATCAGTCAATATGTTGTATAAACAAGCTTCTTTTCCCATATGGCTGATTGATTGATCTCTATGTGTGCACATCTTCTTGTCATTGCTAGTGTCTTGAACGGTTCCATTGATTGTGTTTTTCTTTCCATCAGTTTATCAGAAGAAAGAAAATAAAAGACCTGTCCAAAAATAAAAACAAATATATACATGTCACCCTAATTGGAAAAAAAATATTGATTCTTACAATGACTTTGAATATGTGTGTGTGTGTCTGTGTGTGTCCGTACCCCCCCCCCTTCCACCCTCACACATCCAAAGATTACAAAATCTTACCCACTTCTCTCCTACACCATCCTCCCTTCCCCCCCCCCCAATTTCACCTCCACTACCCCCCTTCCTCAACCCTCTGCTGTCCCACCACCACCACAGCATGCCTTTTGTGTAGGAATCGAACTGCTGGCCGATAACCGGGTTATTCAATAAATAACAAAGGTATCGATACAGATCGTGGATCTGGTTGACGCACGAGGTTGATTCATGTTGTCTGACACACTTGCTTATATTACTACTGTCAAATCAATTCACGAGTTGTTATGAAACCAACGATGCTTGGGGGGGGGGGGGCACACAGATTTCAGTTGCTATGTCGTTTTATTATTGTTGTTATTGTAGTTATATTTGTTGTTATTATTGTTGTTGTTATGGTAGTTATTATTTTTGTTGTTGTTGTTATTGTAGTTATATTTGTTGTTATTATTGTTGTCGTTATTGTAGTAATTAATATTATTATTGTTGTTATGGTAATTATTATTGTTGTTTTTATTGTAGTTATATTTGCTGTTATTATTATTGTCGTTATTATTTTTGTCATTCGTATGGTAGTTATTAATATTGTTATTATTGTTGTTATTCTTATGGTAATTATTAATATTGTTATTATTGTTGTTATTACGGTAGTTATTATTGTTATTATTGTTTTTGTTATTGTATTTATAATTGTTAATATTGTTTAGTTGTTATTGTTGTTGTTATTCTAGTTTATTTTTGTTATTATTGTTATTATATCGTTATGTTATTTTTATTTGGGTGCTCAGCTTATTCAAGAGAGAATGATTGAGTTCTAAAATGGTGTTTTTCGTTCTTTCAGGAGAAATCTTGCTTTAATCAAATCCTGTCAAATAATATATCTGGGTTATTTTGCTTTGTGTGGATAATATTTGAGAGAATAGTTGGCAGCCTTCCACAGTGATGTATCGGAATTAAGAGATAGACATGCCCATCCTTTCATGGAATAATTTGTAAATATTCCAATGGACTGTCGTTTCCACGATGGCTCTGTCACTGTGATATGTTTTCCGTAAAAAATCCGACATAATGCCGAAATGGTAACTTTACAAAAAATAAAATAACCGGTATGAACCGGTGATGTAGCCGATATCAACCGGTGATTAATCGGTATCAACCAGTGATGTAACCGGCATCAACCAATGATGTAACTTTTTATGCCAAGTAAAATAAAGCGCAGGCTCAAACATTTGCAGGAACGTAATAAATTTCAGAAAAAAAAGTCAACATTAATATAGAACAAAACGGATTCAATTACTGAGCCAAAAAATTAAAAAAAGTTATACATCTAACCGAAACAATTATAAATTTTCAAATTTTTATCAGATTTTTATTTTTTTTTCCAAGCGATACTTTCAGTTTCTTCCCGGAAATTGACTGTAAACCCCTCCCCACCACACACACCCCCGTTCCCAAAACTTTCGGACACAATAGAAATTCCATCGTAATGACTCTTAAACGTAATTGTTTCTTCTGCTTACAGAACCGGCAATCAGCAGCTTAAATGTATTAACACCCCGCCACACCCCGCCCACCCCACACATCAATAATGGGAGATGAAAAGGATAGGGAAAAAAAACAAACAAACAAACCAACCCACAATCTGAAGAAAACTTTTTTTTTTTGTTTTTCCCACCTAAGGCTAAAAAAAATCCCAGACACCGCCTTGTATAGGTAGATCAAAGGCATCCCGGTTGTCGCGATTAAAAACAATGCGTTGATTTATTTTTTTTTTGGGTTTAAACCATCACGGCTAAACCTGTAATCACGATAATGAGATGGTTCAACAATGTTCAGCTTTGTGCGCCGCGTCTTAATGTGGGTGCTGCGCGCGAAGCCGCACAGCGAAAAAAAAAATCAAGTTTCGGTTCATGCAGTTGATCTTATTACTGTGGTTTGCGTTTCTGATGGCAGGTGTTTGTGTGTGTTTGTGTGTACAGTAGCGAATGAACGGAACTGTGGGTTTGGGTTTTGGGGCCACACAGGGCGCTGAACTAGGAAAGGTGCTCCTCAAGATCGCCTGATCATTTTCAGATTATGAGGAAGGCGCCATAAATGTAACTTCCACAGGGCGCCACTAAAGCTAGCTATGGCTCTGTGTCTGTGTGTGTGTTGTTGTTGTTGTTGTTATTGTTGTTTTTGTTTTAAATGATTTCTTAAATTTTCACAATTGGCCCCAGGTCGGTTAGTGTGGCTCGGATGGCCTTAATTTTTTTGTAAGCTGGGTCAAGTGGATGACCCGTCCATGGCTCCGAATGTCAGCGAGGCCAGTGACCCCTGCTATCTTTACTGATCACATCATCGTCTGTCAATGATCGGTGCAACCACGTATGTTGGGGAAACAATCTTCCATCAAATTTCCCGAAGACTGTTGGGCTCAGTAACAGCTCTGGAACCCAAAATTCGGAAAATGTTATCGGACTTGCGATTTCATGATTGCATACAAATGAGACCCAGCACAAGAGAACATCAAATTGATATATAGATACAATGGCTAGATCTCCAGCACAAGAGAACATCATATTGATATATAGATACAATGGCTAGATCTCCAGCACAAGAGAACATCATATTGATATATAGATACAATGGATAGATCTCCAGCACAAGAGAACATCATATTGATATATAGATACACTGGATAGATAGATATACAGACAGAAATATGCGGGACGTATGGTCGAGTGGTAAAACGCTCGACTGTCGACCTGAGGGCCCCTGGCTCAATCTCCGGTGAGGATCAATGAATTTTTCAGGTCATGGTTTAAAATTCCTGCTATAACTCCCGTGGTGCCCATGACCATTGCACTATCGGCTAAGGTGGGGATGAAATAAGGGCACCACAGAAACCGTCCCCATAAGTGATTTATAGGATCTAAGTGATTTCATCTCATTCTTACAGGGACTTCACACGCACAGACAGCAAGACAGAAAACATAAACAGAATACAGACAGACATACAGATACCACACCAAAATGAACCTTGTGGACTGTAACGCTAGGTCCAAACATTTCGTTCATGATGCTTATAACTGGCTACAGTAAACCGTAAACTAGCTACATTAAAGTGAAACCAGCTACAATAAACCGTAACTAGCTATAGCTTTAGTAAACCGAAACTTGCCACAGTAAACCGTAACTAGCTACAGTAAACCGAAACGCATCCATTGGACGCCATTGAAATTCATCATTTTCGCTGGTATCAATGGTAACAGGAAAAGCGAAAGTAATTGTCCGGCCCGGGGAGGGGTGGGGGGGGGCGCTGGGATGTGAATATGTATGTGGGGGGGGGGTTAGAAAGTTATGAGAACACTCTCGTAAAAAAAAAAATTATGCTAATTTACGTCGGTTTCCTTACTGGGTATAGGCAGAGTCTTGAACACATCGTGGGATGAAGGAGTTCGCTTGCATCTAATGCATTGATGCCCGTTACGTCTAGTGGTTTCAACAAAGGCGTCTTTTATACAGGTGTCAAAAACTTTACAGCGTTAAATTCAACTTTCCCCCCCTACTCCCTACACCTCCTCCCCGACCCCCCTTTCCATCTTTTATCCTCGTACATATATATTTTTTAAAAAAAAAAGATTGAGGGGGGGGGGCTAGGGGGAAAGGTTATTTGGGGCTCCATCTTTTCGGGATCAGTAAGTCTGGGAATGAAATTTAATTTCAAGAGGGGGGGGGGTGTATTTCAAACAAATAAAAAAAAATTCCTAATTGAATGGGGTGACGTGAAAAACACATTCCTTATTTGAACATTGTGACCTCTAGTTCTTATCAATCGGGAAATGTGCCTTTGAGAGTAGTATGTATGTATGTTTGTGTGTGGATATGGCAGAGCAGCTGAAATAAGAAAAGGTGGAGGAAGGAAAGGGGGGGGGAGGGGTTAGAGGGTATGTATGTTTGTGTGTGGTGGATATAGCAGAGCAGATGAAATAAGAAGAGAGAATTAAGGCGGGGGGGGGGGGGAGAGAGAGAGAAGGAGAAGGGGTGTGTTTAGTGAATGGATAGAAAGTGTTTAAAAAAATTTTGATATCATATTCAAAAAGGCTTAATCTACACATGTGATAACAGTTTGCTGTGATGATGGCGAGGTCCTCGTGATTTGATAGTTGAAGATAGGAGACGGGGATAAGGTTGTTATTGTGGTGTATGTGTGTGGCGGAGAAGGGGAAAATGGGGTATAGGAGAGAGAGCAGGCTGAGGATAAGTCGCTTTAAGTCTGTTTCAAATAAGCAGTGGCTGTCATCAGCGTTTATAATGGGCGGGGGGGGGGGGGGAAGTGGAGGCATAGGTCTTGCGTGCGTTTTAAGCACTCCGACTGTCAACCTAAGGGGCCCGGGGTTCGATTCCTTGAAGTACCAAGGGAATTTTTTTTTTTCAGTTCATGTTGAAAGTTCCCTGAATATCTCCCGTGGTACAATTATGGTCGTTGCGCCGTCGTCTATGGTGAGGGTGGAAAAAAGGGCACCACAAAAAGTCGTCATCTGGTGGTTTATATGATCTTGGTTCTACAAAAGTCGTCATCTGGTGGTTTATATGATCTTGGTTCTACAAAAGTCGTCATCTGGTGGTTTATATGATCTTGTTCGTCATCTGGTGGTTTATATGATCTTGGTTCTACAAAAGCCGTCATCTGGTGGTTTATATGATCTTGGTTCTACAAAAAAAAAAGGTACTGCGTTAGTTCACTGTAACCAAGGCTTTTGTCAGGTAAACGAATTCATGCTATATTTTAGGCCAAAGGGCGAAGGTAGATGTAGGGCCCATCGTATCTCAGACAAACGGTTTCGTCAAATTACTTCATATCAAACGGCCACCATATTTACATTTTTTGACCTATTGGGTGGGGGGGGGGGTGCTCAGCCGATTTTCGCTACGGGTTGAGCTTGGTATTTCCTCCCTAATGGAAAAGAAAAAAATAAATCTCGATGTGAAATTATTGTATGCGTTCTTGTGACAATCTGGTCACATTAAAACGGTTAAATATTGTATTAGCCCTGGTCGGATGGCTGATTAACTTAGCAGGTCCCCCCCCCCGTCCTACTCTTGCTCACTTCTCCCCCTCCGTTATTAAAAGCGCCTCCCCCCCCCCGGGCTTCCCTTCTCCCCCCCCACCCCCCCCGCGATTAATTTCAATACACCCTCGTTCAATTTTTATTTTCTCTTCCTCTTTTGAGAGGCTGTGACTTCTGACTCGCGTCCCTCCGCCCCTCCCTCCCTTTACACTCTCTCCCCTTCACACACACACAAACACACACACACACACACACGTGTTCAGTCTGAGCAACTGTATTGAATCAAGAAAGGGTATGGGAGGGGGGGAGGCAAGATAAAAAGATGTCGTGGGGTGGGGTGGGTTGGGGTGTGGAAATACCGAACGCCAATGCGAGGGGGGGGGGGAAGGAGGGGTAGAGAAATCAAGAATGAACAACTTAATTTTGTTTAAATATTTGACAGGATCTTGACAGGGCTCTAAATGTGGGTCGCCGCTAACTGTTAAACATGTCCTACACTAGAATGATAACAAGGAAAGTAGGCAGGGGATGGGAGAGGAGGAGGAGGGGAGGGGGCTGAATGTACACTCGAAATCGTACATTGTTTAATGGAATCGATCACATACCGGAACATTTTCACTTGGCGATTACTTTTTTTTAATTTCATTTTAACATGTATGGATACAAGGCTTGTCAATTATAGTTTTGTTTATTGTTATTTTGTGTGCGTGAAAATAAAATGTCTCTGGCCTATGCCAGACGTATCCTATTTTATCCCATAATTTCCAATAAGACCAGCCAGTGGCGTCACTAGGGAGGGGGCGGCTGTTTAGAATCTTTTCGACACGGGAATAGAGCGGCATTTTTACTGGACAGAACTATATCTTTTTTTTTTAAAAAACAGATTGTTTCTTAAAGCAGGCTCTGTGCGTAGGGGGTGGGGGTGGGGGTGGGGGCAGGGCCTCGTTAACGTCTGGGCCTGCCCAGACACCTTTTCATGGTTGTCAAGAGTGCCCACAAAAGGGGGGGGGGCATTACTTTTTAATAAGTTATCTTTTCATTTTCTTTTCAGTATCTGTCAAAACGATTTTTTTTAATTGACTGTGCGCAACTTCGGGAAGTCATTTAAATTTACGTGCGCAACATAGCGCCATTTAGGTCTATAACAGGAAGCGTTAGTGCGCTCTGTTGTGATATATGTGAGCATAACGATAGCCGCTCCATCACACTGGGTAGCCCCCTTGGGTTGGAGCCAGTGCCGCCGAGAGGGGGGTGGGGGCAGGGGAAGCAAATGCCCAGGGGCCCGGCGAGTTTAAAGGGCCCGGACTTTTGAAAATATTATCAGCACGGGGGCCCGTGACTGCCCTGCCTAGGGGCCCAAAATTTATGTCGGTGGGCCTGGTTGGAGCTACAAAGTTGTTAAGACGCTCATCCTGGGAGGGCATCTAATTGAATCTTAAGTTGGATTTTAAAATTCCCCATTCTTAATGACATGTAATCATCGCCGGATGGATGGTCAGGTTCGCGCGTCAAATGGTCATAAAGTGGGCACTAAACGTGTGATCAGAAGATCTTATTTACATTGAAATTCAATCTCGTCAACAAAAAAAAAACTGCGACAAGTCTAAATTCTTGCACCTGCCATATCCGTTTATGGTCATGACATAGAAGATAGCCCAAAGGGGTCAGTGCGAGGACAAATCAGTACCTATTCGTTCTGAGAAGAAAAAAATGAAAATAATAACGACGCAGGTTATTTTTAGAGTGTTCGTTTTACGTCATCGGTAAATGACATGGAAGCACTTCGTAGGAAATAGGTTAGTGGCATAATTAGGAATTTTAAGCATGTGTCCTGTGTTCCAGCGCGTGGGCAGTGTTACCGAAAAAGGATATGGAAATGGGGGGGGGGGGGTGAGGGTGTGGGAACCGAACGCATGTCAATACAGTAATGTGTGATTAAATGATTACAGGTGTGGGCCCATTTAGTGGAGATTTTCAAAAGGACGCATCGAAAAATGGGGGGAGGGGGCTAAGACAAAAGTATCTTTTAACGCAGGCTCCTTCCCTCTCCACCGCCCATTCCACCCCCCTCTCACTGCCTGAGATTTTGTCTTAGTCGCCATCCCTGAATCAGAGCAAGTAATGGGTCACTGAGCTTGACCCATGACCCATATGCCCATCAAGTTCTTGACCCAGACCCATCATGACCCATGACCCATTAAATGTTGTTATTTTCAAGATGGCGGTCGTCGCCATAGAAACCATTTTGAAATTTTAAAAAAAATCGCGCGACGACGGGTTTTTTTTTTGGGTCGGGCGGAGACTAAGGATGAGTCGTGGGTCAGGGAACATGACCAATATGACCCATCCAATTTTGCGACCCATTTGACCCATGACCCATCCACCCATTACTTGCTCTGCCCCGAATAACACCATAGCAAAAAAAATAAAACAAACACACACACCCAGTCACTTGAGTATTTTGACTATTATTGTTACTGAGTGTCTTTCTTCTGTAGACAAAAACTTTCGACTTTTTGTGCGCATTGAGAGGACGTATTCTTCTTTCAAAGACCTTTAAATAGAAATCTAACTGGTGGCTGAAATCAGGAACAGTAAAAATAAAATAAAAAAAAACAACAGAATAATTCAATCCAGATCAGCAATTCTCAACCTTTTTCGCAATAGCACCTCAAAGGATGCGAAAATATGTCCGTACCTATTTTCATAACGGTTGCGTACCCCTGCACAACCTCCCCCCCCCCACCCACTCCTTGGGGTACGCGTACCATCGGTTGAGAATCACGGATCTAAAGTAGGAAAAAAAAAAACTCTTTAAGAAGTCATCATGAATGGCCCGGGGGGGGGGGGGGAAGGAGGGGAGAGGGGGGAAGTCTTCACAAATACTCATTTGTCCCTATTACAAATATCTATGTACAACTAGTAACGGACTCCTACCCCTCCCCCCACCCTTTCCCCAAAATATTTTTATTTCCCCAATTTTTTATTTCTTTCTCGTACAAAAATCAGTATATATACCACGCCATTAAAAAAAAAATTCAGTAATCGAATTCGTTCACGTCTTTTCAGCTCGTACTCGAATACGTCGATTTAAAAAAAATATTTTTTTTTTGCATGACTAGTTTGAAAAGTTGAACCAACACTGAACGTTTGGCTGCGGTTTCAATAATAATAATAAAAAAATTTGTTCACTTTGAGAGAATCCGATATTTGAATTGGGGGGAAATGTGTGGCAGCATTTAGCAGTTTTTTTGTCATGAGATATGTAAAACCATTTTTTTTCTGTTCCCCCCTTTTCTTTCAACCTTTTGTGTGTTATTATATCGACCTTATACGCGGCGATAAAACCGTTGGATTATAGACAGACGCAATTAATATAAATTTTTGGAATATAAATGTGTTATTGATATCAACCTATACTAGATATCAAGATTAAATAATAATAATAATAACAATAATAATAATAATAATAAAAAGCAACCCACCCGCAATCAACATTTTAAGGCGGCGTACCAGAAGAAAAGGGGGAAGGGGCAGGTGCGTAGCCTTCCTCCCGAGGGGCGAATTAAGCAACCCACCCACCTTGTGAACCAGAAAAAGGGGGGGGGGGTAGTGGCGTAGCCATTCCTATAGATTTGGGGGGGGGGGTGAGTTAAGCAGCAATCAACATATCAACGTGGTGTATCAGAAAGTGTGTGGGGGCGGTTGTGCAAACTGTATTAAGACATCTTCCCGCGTTCAACACCCACCCCCTTTTCTTCCCGCGTTGTATCAACCATACCCCCCACCACTCCTTCTCCCAATAGAATGTACGGACGTTGGGCTGACACGCACAGGCTTGTTAGTAAAACCAATCGGACCAGGCTAAATGATAACAGAACGTTGCGCCTTATCATATGGCACGACGTTGATGCATGTTTTCAGAGTATGTTTCAACTGTATAAAAAGAGATGAGTTTTAGTAATCGGAGAGCATTACATCCCCTTGCGGGGACTGGACTGGGCGCGTTCCCCCCACTCCGAGGGGTCCACGTCATACGAGTCTGTTTTTGACTCCCGACTCTAAACCTCTTTTAGAGTTATTTGTATACTTATGATTTGCATATTGTAACTTAGCAGCCCAGCTAAGAGTTCTTTTTAGAACTATATGTTTATATGTACCTGCTTTGAATAAAGTCTAAGTGTTGTTAATCGCACCCGACTTGAGTCGTTCTGTACTTATTCGTCACGTGGCTGTATGCAAATATAAATTATTGACCTCACGTATCCAGTTCAGAACTAGATTACCCACAGACAACGGCCATCGCAACCGCCCTAAAAGGCGAGTTTGTGATAGCGGTGGGGGAGGGGGGGACAGGGTAAAATAACCTTAACTATAGATGCAGGGGCGCAACCAGTATGTTGATGTTGGTTGTGTCCAAAATATTAGGGAAGATGAAAAGTTTTACGTATTAAAATATTTGGTATGTCTGCTCCCCCCCCCCCCCCAAATTTTTGGTCGGGTCGAAAACCAGTGGCTTGATTTTTTTGGTAGGGTCCGGACCGGCACGACCCGTACATCATCGGTTGCGCCCCTGTATAGATGGGCGAGTTAAGCAACCCACCCACGTGTCTACTACCCCCGTACTACCTCCTAACAAATATCATGCAATTCGGGCACCGAGAGGTTTTTTTTTTTTTGCTTAGAGCTTCCGAAAAGTACCCTTCCTTTTGGATCGGACTAAGCCCTCCTCCCCCTCTCTCCCCCCCCCAATCCCATCCACCACCACCACCATACCTCATCCCCACCCCCACTCTGGTGTATCATGGGTGAGAAAAAATGAACATATTGAAGAAAAAAAAAATCAACGTTATGACGGTGAATGTAAGGGGTGGGTTGGGGGGAGAAATGGAAAGGGGGGGGGGCGGGGCTAGATTGTTCACGGTCGTGGGTGCAATGAAACAGAACGAACTTATAGATGCCATTAAAAAATGTTATAATTAAGTAATAATAATAATTAGGGTGATGATAAAAAAAATAAAGGAAAATAACGCTTCAATGCACACACAGACACACAGAGAGAAAGAGAGAGAGAGAGAGAGAGAGAGAGAGAGAGATTATTAAAAAAATGTGGGTTTAGTTGCAAATTATAAAAAAAAAATCTTAATTAAAAGATGATAATAGTTCAGTGGGGGGAGAGAAGGAATGGTGTGAAGCGATGGGAAATTTCCCAAATCTAAAATTAAATTTTTAAAAAATTGCCCGAGCGAGATTTTATTTTTCATCGCATCTCACGCTATATTAATAATAATAACCCGAGGCCTATACTTATGAGAGAAACTCGAAATAACAAAAGGGCTAAACCATAATTTTATAACGGACAAACACATTTCATGGTTGCTTGATGACTTAATGGACAGAAATAACAGGGTACATTAGAAAGCACCTGTTAAATAGGAATTTGGGGGTGGGGTTGTTTAAGATGAAGAAAAATTGCCACGGTTAATGATAAAGTCAAGATCTCTTTAAGGGGCATATGGAGTGTAGAATTCATCTGTTTCTGCAGCCATGGCATGTTGAAGGACAACGCCCAGCCGCCTTTACTCACCCCCCCCCCGAACTTCCTTGTGTTAGGTATACATTTTGAAGCTCCCGACTTAGGGACCTCGCCAGAACCTGATAGAAATATTTTTTGCGGGGTTCGAAGTCAGGTCGGCAGCGTGCACTCTACCAAACGAATAACAGTGTAATAAAAACAATCATCCATCATTCCAACCTTAATAAGTTTTGCTGTCCGGGGGGAGGGACACACACTTCGGGGGGACACTTCAATGGTCAGGTTTCTCCAATCTCCTCTCCACTACGAGGTCGCCATTTGGTGCGCTACATAGATAGATAGATAGATAGATAGATAGATAGATAGATAGATAGATAGATAGATAGATAGATAGATAGATAGATAGATAGATAGATAGATAGATAGATAGATAGATAGATAGATAGATAGATAGATAGATAGATAGATAGATAGATAGATAGATAGATAGATAGATAGATAGATAGATAGATAGATAGATAGATAGATAGATAGATAGATAGACAGATAGACAGATAGATAGCCAGATAGATAGATAGATAGATAGATAGATAGATAGATAGATAGATAGATAGATAGATAGATAGATAGATAGATAGATAGATAGATAGATAGATAGATAGATAGATAGATAGATAGATAGATAGATAGATAGATAGATAGATAGATAGATAGATATCAAACTTCTTGATCGAACTGAAAAATACGATGAAAGTCTCTTTTAGTTTTCTTGATGTTATAATACTTTAGTCAAAGAGACATGTTTGTTTAGGTCAGTGGGTATCTTTTATTCATTTCCGCAAACGATTTCCGTTACCTTTTTTATATGCTTTTTTTTATTCAGGAAAATCCCAGACCTATTTATGTGTGTGTGTTTTATTTCAAAGATAAGAATTGAGCCTCGATTTAATTTTAACCCAAATAAGGTCTGGCGGTAGTCTACTGTGAAGCCAGACTTTTTCGCATTTTTTTTTAATAACGCAGTGGCTACGGTTCGGTCCGACCGAACGCGTATTTTTTTTTTCGGGTACCAGCCTTACTTATTATTGCATAGCGGCCGAGTCGCTGCACTGAACTATATAACAACATATTTTTTTTTTTTCAGAATTTTTTTTTTCAGGATTAGGGTTAGGGATAGGGTTAGAGATAGGGTTAGGGTTAGGGTGTGGAGCAATATTATCTATGGCTGGTACCCTAAGTAAAAAAAATACGGGTTCGGTCGGACCGAACCGTAGCCACTGCCTTTTAATAATATAAAAAAAATACGTGTATAAATTTCTAATTATGTGCTCTATTATACGAAAATAATTATTTTGATAATTAAAAAAAATATATAAAATACAGAAATAAAAAAAATAGATACATTAATAAAAAATCGTGTTTTAATAAGTATTGAACACAGTATAATGGCAGTACAGGAGAGAGAGAGAGAGAGAGAGAGAGAGAGAGAGAGAGAGAGAGAGAGAGAGAGAAAGAGAGAGATAGAGAGAAAGAGAGAGATAGTGTGTTTACGTGAGACCCTGAAATACATCAACTTGATAAAAAGTTTGTCACATGAGGGCTTAATGCACACCTCCCCCCCCCCCCATTTTCCTCCGAGCAGGTTACTTTGTATATTACAAACACACACACACACTCACACACTGCTGTAGGCAAGATGGCAAACGCCAGGGCCGTTTCTTATAGATTGGCAAACTAGCCCCCCCCCCAATTGCCAAAGTGTCCCCTTTTAGTAAACCTTTCGATCAGATGTGGGGTCACATGGAAGGGTATGGGGGGGGGGTAATCAGGTACAGTAAAGTTTCTTTCAAGCCTCTTTCGCCCAAAAAAAACCCAACAACAACACCTTAGAACAGAGGGGGGTTGCCATATCGCCAAATATTAGAGGGAGGGTCCCACGTCCCCCAACCCATTGTCTCCCCCTCCCACCCCCGCTCCCCCAAACACGAAATAAATAAAGCACTGCATTCACCTAACAAGCTGTCTAATCGATTCTCTTTCTAAGTTCCGTGAAATCAGTGCTAACGTTTAAAAAAAAAATATGTTGAAATGACGTCATTCATTCATGTAGTCTGACTTTTGACCCCCTACAATTTTTTTTTATAAACACTTTTATAATATAAACATTTTTGTTTGGAACTGATTTTCATTTAATACGTCAGACGTTTTTCTGAAATGATCAAATTTAGTTTTATTTATTAAAATTTATTTTTAGTCATGCCAATTTTTTTTTTTTTAAAGAGATTACTGGCAAAAAAAATTATAATAATAATAAAGGAAATTCTTGGAAACGGAACGACTTAGGAAAAATTATTCTCGAGGGGAAGGGCCAGAAAACCTGTTTACACAAAATATCAATCAAAATTTGAACACTTCTAGTACATGATTTTTTTTTTCTTTTTCTTTTTGTTAACCTTGAAGTTTTAAAAATGACGTTGTGAGAGTCTGGGGGGTGGGGGGGGGGGGTAGGGGGCTAAAATTATTGCCGGGGCTTCACCTATTAAAGCGGACTTATAAATTATTCCATAAAGAGTTGAACGCTTGTCGTGGACTTTAAAGTTTTATTTTTAGTTTGGGAAAACATATTTTTTTAAAAAAAAAAGGGGGGGGGGGAAATTATGTTTTTGTTGTGTTTGTGTTTTTTTTTTTGCGATGTGTCCACAAGACAAAATAAATAATAGATAATAGAAATCAATTTTGCAGCTCTTTAAGGAAAAAAACAAAACAAAATAGTAGATTAGCCTTATAAGCAGGGGTGGGCGGGCTCGTGGCAGTTGAGACCCCCGGGGCGCAGAGGGAAAATGTTGCGCACCGTTATAAAAAGACACAGACATGTCAATGGGTTTTAAATTGGGATCTATGGGCTCCCTAAATATTCGGCGAGGGGTGGGGGGGGGGGTCTGGGCGTGCGCCCGTTGCTCCCATCTTTAAATCTGCCCCTGTTTAAAAGACTGTAAATTTAATCACTGTCAGTTTCTGGGAACATTTTAAAAACAGGGTATATTTTTTTAAGAGAGACATGCAGATACCGCGTGAAGACTTTTCGGAGATATTTGGAGACGGAGCCGTGGTTTACTATTGTCGCGCCACGTGCGAGTTACAAATAAATTTTTGGCGCCCTCTTCTCAGCTTGAAAAGTGCAAAAAAAAAAAAAAGTGTTTTCTCGGCGCCCCTTCCTAGTTCGGCGACCTGAGCGCCCCGCACAACCCGCAGGGGGCTCTTCACACGCTCTACTGTTTTGGAGAATGGCTGTAGGGGAGAGGTAGCTATTGCGTCTTCATTTTTTTTATAGGAATCTGTACTGGACTGTGGCCCGTGAGTGGGCCCTGAGCAGCCGCCTATGTTGCTTGTCCACAAGAACGTCTCTGGGGTGTGCGTTTGGTACCCCATTTTAATTTACTCGATATCTTTTGTAAGTTTCTGTTTCTTAGTTCTAATCCCCCCACACAAAAAATAACAATTGGGGAATAAATAATTGCACCAATATCCCATCCTCCCTTCTCTCTCCCCTCCCCCCCCCCCCCCCCCATGTAACCGAATTCATCACAAATCTAGTAAATGTACGATTCTTAAGAAAAAAAAAAGTTTAACTCCGTGTGTCCGTTTTGCATTTGGCAAGCTCAATTTTTACAGGTGACCTAAATAGCCTTAAGCGGCTAATCACCACGTCCACTGATCACACAGCATTGCTGGGGGGGGGCATTGATTTTTAGGGTAGATTCTCGGTGTAGATGGGCCCATCGTCTGCAAATGCGCGCCACTTCTTCCCTCTTTACACAAACGAGATTTTTTTATTCACTCCTATCGAGGTCCCTTTATTGCCCCCCCCCCCGGGGGATATTGAGGCGCACCCATTTTGAGGACGCGGCTGCTAGTTTAAGAAAAATAATTGTGGCCTTTGATTCGAATTCAAAATCAGCTTGTACACTATTTGTCAGTATTAGATTCAATAAATCTTTACCCAAAAGATTCAATCATCTTGTAATTCCCCCTCCACCCTACCTTGCCAACCCCTTCCCATCATTCACATGGTCTACCTCGCCTCTACAATGTTTCACGATACGGTACGCCGCTGCTTTCATTCCCCCCTCCCCCCTCCCCCCCCCTCCCCCATCGCACTGTGGCTAACAATAACGGCCTTTCAAGTCCGACAATCTCTATCAAAAATGCATCTTTCATTGTAAGAAACTGACGCGTTCTGGTGACGAAACGATCGGACGATAGCACCGCCTTCTTGACACATTCCAGATTGTTTAATCGCCCCCAAACCGTTTACGGACAATGTCCACTTGTAACCGGGCATCATTAACGGTGGTGGCGGTCTTGAGCTATCCAATAACGGACATTGAGATGGTCATACACACGCACACACACACACACACACAGAGAGAAAGACGCACAGGTATTGTCCCTGTGGCGTTTTAATCTCTTTCGCGCTCTCTGGCTCCACAATTCTCATTCTCTAGCGAACCTCAAGAAGAAAAAAGAACGAACGATTGACTCGTGGCCAAACAATAAGGGTCATCGGCTGTCCGCTGTCATCATGTAGTAGCCCTGTCATCCCCCCGCACGCCTCCTCCACATCCACCCACCCCCTCAGCTCTCCACCAAGGCTAAACCGTTTTTTCAATGGACTGTATGTCAACACGAGACCTCGAGTAGCACTCGGGAGTCTTGCAAAACAAAATGTCTCCCCCCCCTTCCCCTTTTCACTTATACTCCTTTCTGAAAGCCCGTGAATACTAAATCTGCCGAGATCGCCAATTTTACTTCACCCCCCCCCTTTCCACCCCACCCTCCCTCACACACACATATAAAAGGATAATCATCCGCCCCCCCCCCCCCACCCCGTCCCACCCTCGTAACGGGCTCATCCACGGATAATACACGTTTACCGTGAATTGTATCGCGTGAGAATTGAATGGCTTGATCTTTATATGTCAAATAACATCTTCGGAAATTTGGGCGAGTGGAATGGAAGGGGGGGGGGGGGGGGAATCAGGAGACTAGAAAGGTGACAGAGGAGGGCGAATTACTCTTGCGAAATTAGTTTTTGGCGTCATTTGTTGGTTTAATACTTGGAACTGTCAGATGACAATGAACTTTATTGAGTTTATTTTTCTAATTCCGGGGGAAAATAAAAATGTCGACAGTTTCACTGAGGGGGGGGGGGGGGGGTTGGTGAAGTCATGTGACTGGCGTTAATGGTTTGCGTTGGATAACCGGGTAGCAGAGGCGTACCTAGGGGAAGGGGGGGTGAGGGGAGAGGGGGGGAAAATTTAAGGGCCCCCCCCAAAACCTTCCGGCTTGAGGGGGGACCAAAAATTGTTTTTACATTAAATATTTAGTACATTATATCTTGTCATGGTGTCAAATGTCAAAATGCAGGCGCCCCCAAATAGGCTAATCCCCCCGGGCCCCCAAATCCCTAGGTTCGGCACTGCCGGGTAGTACCTGATTAAATGAAGTCACCAGCGACATTAGAGCGGCTGGCTGGCCGAAAGGACTTACAAGTCACGTCTGGTCTGTGTAGTCTCAAGATCCGAACCCACAACCAAAAAAAAATCCACTGAAAACTCCCGTCGATGGTGTTAAATACAATGGGTCACAAGGAAACACTGCTTCGGTGTTGGTTTTGATTGATTTTGAAGATAAGAAGATCGATTCTTCATTTTTTTTTGGCAGGTCGCGAATCGAAATCGAAATGAAGTAATCGTATTAAATTGGCAAATCTACTCTGAAATGGAATCGTATTCGGTCAAGATTTTGGTATCCACGCATCACTAGCAGGCACAGTCCCGTAGCGTGAAAATTCTACAGCAGGGGCCAGGCCAATAACGGGGGGGGGGGGGGGCAGGAAATGAATGTTACTAAGTAGAGCAAACAAGAAGAGGGGAGGCCAGACAAAACGCATGGGAAGGGGGTGTGGGCCCCCTGCCCCCCCCAGCACAGTAGACATGATTTCATTCTTTTGTATTTCAGTGCTTATCCATTAAATTATTTGGTTTCAGCTTTGAGAGTTAACAGTACAGTGTATGTAAATAAAATAAAAAAATCGTATATGTATATGAGCTGTGATACTATGAAATATGTGCCCTTTGTTTACATCTGATACAATTGACCAAATTTGTTAGATAGAGACCAAAAAAATAATAACGCCCGCTTTAGATTATCGAAATTGATCACCGCTACAGAAGAACTCGTACATTAGATTTTTACACCTCTCTATTCCCCCTTAATCTCTCTTTCTCTCTCTCTCTCTCTCTCTCTCTCTCTCACACACACACACACACACACACACACTCTCTCTCTCTCTCTCTCTCCCTTTTCCCTGTCTTCTATCTCTCCATTTTTTTTTTCATTTTAACGGAGTAATTTCTCTCTTTTAATCTCCCTTTCTTAAGACATCCTGCATCCTGCATTATCTCCCTTGGCGGCCTGTACCATGGTGAGGGTAGGCAGACCACCCCATTTCTCACCCAGACTTACACACTTGTTGTTTTGTTTTGTTTTGTTTTTTAATTTTCTTTCCCCAATAACGTCATTTAAAAAAAAAGAAAAGGCCTTACAGTTGATAAGGTCAACATGACTTTTCTCGTAGAAGGGGGGGGGTGATTGGGGAGGGACATATGGAGGATGATGGGGGGAGAGGGGGTAGTTAATGTTTTTTTTTTTTTGTGCGAAATGAAAAATGTGTAGACTTCTAGACAAAAACACAGAGTGCGGAGGAGAGGGCGGAGGGGGAGTCGAGGGCATGCTTACATAACATATTAGACTCATGGGGTGGGGGTGGGGGGATATATAGAGATATATAAAGAGAGAGAGGGGGGGGGGAGAGAAAAAAGACTGGATGGCATGATTATATCACATGGAGGTGGTTAGAGAGTAATAGATAGATAGATAGATAGATAGATAGATAGGCAGGCAGGCAGACAGACAGACAGGAAG
>JAGDYQ010000032.1:892084-902084 GCA_021962125.1 Bulinus truncatus | reverse complement strand
ACCCTTACTTCCGCGCCCCCAACAACCCTTGAGTACTTTTTTTTTTCAGTGAGGTCTACAAAGACACACACACACACACACACACACACACACACACACATGCAAAAGCAAATCTGGCTACGATCTCATACCTCAGCGTGCGCATGTAGTGTGTGTTTATATGTGTGTCACTATGTGTGTATGCATGTGTTTGTGTGTGTGTGTATGCGCTGCTCCTATGCAAATGAGATGCATGTCTGCATGTAATGAGAATCTGGGAAGGTGGAAGGGGGAGGGGGGGTCAAGGTCAAATAAAGGCACTTAACGTGTCGGGAATTGAAAAGGGGGAGGGGGGGGAGGGGTCTACAGGTGATAGAGGGAGGCATGTATGGCGTATATAAGAAAAGGAGATGGGGATATGCATTTATAAAAGGCTTTGATAACTGAATAGGTATGGAAGGGTAGAAGACAGAGAGAGACGGAGGACAAAATAAAAGAAAAGAAATAGAGAGAGAGAGAGGGGGGGGGGAATATGAATGAATAAAGAAATGTAAAACAGTGGCTGAAGTAAACTGAAATCGTAGTGTTGTATAATCTAAAAATTCTAAATGAACGTTGGAAGGGAGATAAGGCGTTGGAAGGGAGGTAAGGCGTTGGAAGGGAGGTGAGGCGGCGGTTTCACGGGGGCCTTTGATGAAAGAAAAATGGGCATTCAAACAGAACATAGTCAAAGTGTTAGGTCTAATATTTGATGTTTGCGCACAGGACTACTCATCAACATTGAGCACAGACATCTCAAGAACTTTTGTGCACAGATTTATCATCAGCTTTTTGCATAGACTTCTCAGCAACTTTTGTGCACCGACAACTCATTAACATTGTGCACTGACTTCTCATTAACATTGTGCACTGACTTCTCATTAACATTGTGCACAGACTTCTCATCAGCGCAGGCCCCATTCATTTTGTATTTTCCTTCGGTAAATACAGCTGCCAAAACGATAAGCTGGTCATCCTCCGAGCTAGCTAGTAACTAACCAGTGCTAGTAACCATCTTCAAGATACAGGCGTTTCGCGCATTTCCCCTCCCTCCTCTCCCCCCCCCCCCCAACGCATCTATCCCGCCGCTTGGAAACATAGGCGGCCCCTTTTAGAGAACTCATATACCATGGGCGGCCATTCACGAGATCAGTGACAACTGCATTCTGCTGGCTAGTCACATAGTCAACGAAACTTGATAAGATCCATAACATTCTCGAGATTTGGTTAGTGTAAATAATTCATTAATAGAAAAGAAAACATTGGAGAGCTCGTTTCTAACCGAATCTGTTCACCAGTGGCAGAAACGTTTTTATGTAAACGATCACGTATTGTCTTTATAGCCCCAAACATCTTGCCGTTGGCGTCTATTTAGTGGTTCACAAACTTTTTTGACTCAAGGACCCCTTTTAGAATCAAAACTTTCCCACGGACCCCCAAGTAGAAAACCTACATAAATGCATAATATACAAATTACAAATGAATGAAGAAAAAAAACATTTTGACGAAGAAGTATTCATTGAAATTATAATTTCTGTTTAAAATAAAATTAATTAATGATTTTAATGAGATGCTATGAGTGTGTTATGTCCATCGCAAGGTTTGTGAGTAGCAGCCGCAAATTCCCACGAGCACTAATTTCTTGTTGGTTTCTTTTGGTTGTGATGAGATTCATAACGGTACTGAATCCACGTTCTACCAAATAGGAAGACGTAAAAGCAGTCAATAACATCTGTACAATAACCCATAATGCGGGATATAAAATTGGTATCTGTTTTTGTAACCAAAATTTGTGATATCCTTGTTCATACAATGGTTTAAGTTCCTCATTTGTGGATATTTCAATAATCTGCTCCTGTATTTCTACGGATTCATCTGTGCTATGTATGTGAGTTTGTCCACGTGCGAAAGGGTTCAGCACCCAGTCGGGAATATCCAAGTGAAGAATGTCTTAACATCTTTGGTTTATGTCTGCATGAAGTGCCGTTAAGTGTTGACAGTAGGCAAGCAAATCTTCATCCCTGTTTTTGCAATTTCAAAATATTTGGAAACTGAGAACATTCTCCTCTTGCCAAGTTTTCTTTGTACAGAAAAAGTTTTGCCACAATCGCAAACATTACTTTTTTAGTTTTGATTAAATTTAATTGGTCATCTTGTAGTTTCAAATTAGTTTCGTTAAATTTGTCATTTAAATAGGCTATGTCATTTTTTGAGTTAATTAAATTGTGTCGCAAATCATTGTCTTTGCTTTCCAAGAATTCCAACACAAAATCAAAGAGGGCATAAAAGCGATTTAAACATGCACCTTTAGATAACCAACGTACTTCTGTGTGAAGTAGTGAACGATTATAGTCTTTATCATTTTCCAAACAAAGTTGAGCAAATAATCTCTCATTTAAAGCATTCCTTTTGATTCTATTAACTGCTATAATGACATGATCGAGTGATCCATACAAACGTTCACTAAGATTTTTTGCGACCAAATGATGTCGATGAATGACACAATGTACTGAAAATGCATTTCGTACAGCTTGATTTAATATGCCAGAAAGCCTCGGTATCTTCCTACCATTGCCGGAGCACCACCAGTAGCAATAGATATAATATTAGTTAAGGGTATAGCTTTTACATCAAAATAACTTTTGTATTGAGTAAATAACGTTTCTCCTTTTGTATCGGTTTCCAAACATTTAGCAAATAACAATTCTTGACAAAAAAATTCTTTTTTTATAAATCTTATATAAGCTAAAAGTAAAGCTTCGTTTCTTGGTAAAGTTGACTCATCAAGCTGTATGGAGAATTCAGATGTTTTTAAGTCCTCACATAAAGAATTTTCTACGGACTGAGCCAGTTCGTCAATCCTTCTTTATACTTCTTTACTCAGTGGAATTCTTTGTATAATGTCGAAAGCTGGTTTGTGCAACACGGTGAGTATTACCTCACTTACAGCTGGTAAAATAATGTCTTCACCAATAGTATGCAGCTTTCCGGACTTAGCAATCAATAAAGAAATGTTATAAGAAGCACGCAGTCCACCATCATCTCACTTATATGTTGTCCCAATGAGTTTCTGCAGTGACGGTGTTTTCAAATATTTTTCTTTGACTGTTTGAAAATACGTTAAATCCTTATCTTTTTTATCACTGTAAACCACACAATCTATCTGTCAAAAATATCTACTAGCTTCTTTTATAAGACCCTAATTACAACGTCTTCAAAAACACGTCCTTGTCTCTGATTGGTCGGTCCCTAATAGGTGATAATCTGTTATTTCAGTCAAAAGAGCAGTATCCCTGGACTTTTGTATTTTAATGACAAACTAATTAATTAACTCATCCCTGACCTAATGATCCATATTCTTGAAAATAAAATGTCCAACCTATATTCTTGAAAGTTCAATGCTCCACCTAGAAACTTTGGGACACTGATTCTTTGTAACATTAATCAAGCCCATGTGAAAGTTCGGCGCCATACATACGATACCAGACAGTAGATAATTAGCTTATCATAACATTTATCTCTTGAAAATAAAAGGGCGCTAAGCATTGCTTTTAATTCCAGCCTAACCAGGTCATCTTTTTCCACAGGTATGTGTTATGTGTCACCTAAAAATACAAACTCTCTATAAAAATGACCGACATTGTGATCTCAGAGAGTCAGAGTAAATATGGCGCATTTTCTGCATAAACGTGTTTTCTGCCGTCTGTCTCTCACCATTCCATGCTTGTTATTAACTTAATTAGCAGGCGCTTTTAGTTTATTTATTGTTTTTATTTTAATTTCAATTAAAATAAAATGGATTTTAATTTTACTGTTTTACATTTAACCTTTCGCGGACCCCCTGGAGTAGTTCAGGGACCCCCAAATGAATATAAAAATTTCCGCGGACCCCCTGGATGTTACCAGGGACCCCTGGGGGTCCGTAGGGACCACTTTGGAAACCACTGGTCTATTGGGACGATTTGTGTGTGTGTCAAGATACGTTTTTTTTTTACAAATCGGGAAAAGGGGAGACAACTTAGGGCGCCTTTGATGGGGTTTTTATTCAGGACACTCACAAGGAATAGTGATCTATGCGGTCGCGGGGCCCGACCGGGCTAAAATAATTGAGCAGATGGGACTGTATAACCATGCATGAGAGAGGAAACCCCCCCCCCTCTTTTCGAGGATTTTTAATAGCTGAATATTTGGCAAGCTGTCGCCAAAGGCCCCATACTGTTATTCTGTTTCAAAAAATGTCCTTTGTCTAGGAGCTCACAAGATGTACATTTGTCCAGGGTCCCCGTAAACGTGTGTACGCCTCTGATAGTGTCTGAACCTATACTTCATATCAGTAGTCATAGGCGGGAAAACATTGGTTGACTTTTATTACAATTGCTCTTTTCTCTGACTAATTTAAAGGAGAGAGAGAGAGAGAGAGAGAGAGAGAGAGAGAGAGAGAGAGAGAGAGAGAGAGAGAGAGAGAGAGAGAGAGAGAGTTATCATAGTCTTGACCACAATGTTTACTACAAAGTGGCTGCATGGTGTTGGAAATATTTTGCCATCTGTTGAATTCGAACCTGGCACACCACGTTAACGTGCCGCCTAAAAAAAAAACCACATCGTGTCAAGCCCTCAGTTACCCCCCCCCCTTCTCGCGAGATCAGCTATCTTCTCGTGGTTACCCACATCAGCCGCACACTCCATCTCACTAAAGCTGTGAGCTGTTCGGCCCTGGACGCCCTACTACTACGCCCCCCCCTCTACCCGCACCACCCACCCACCCACCCCTCTCCTCTAGACAACCACCACACACACACACATTTTTTTCAAGACAACTTTATGGGTCCTTAAAAATTCGCTGTTTTTTCCTCTTTTTTTTTTTTGTTACCTCCTAAGGTCAGATGCCTCGTCCGGGTCAAAATCTCGCCTGGGTCATGGTGCCCTTTACGATGTCACCTATGAGAATTTTTAAAAAAAAAAAAACAAAAAAAAAATTAACCTAGACGAGAAGAAACAGAGCAGGCATCAATAGACAGGTAAAAAAAAATTTCAAGATTGATAGATCAGGTGGGTGGGGGGGGGGATAATGCACAAGGGAGGAGGAGAGGTGCAGTTGGATGAGGGTTAAGTACAGGTAGATTAGGCTGTGGGGTGCAATGGGGGAGGGGGTTTGGGGGTGAGAGAGGCCGTATGAGGTTAATGTTCCCATAAACACAATTTTTTTTTTAATTTATTTTTTTTTAATGTTTATTCGAGGGGGATGGGAGGTTGTGGGGACGGGGGGGGGGAGGCGTCCAGACACAATGTTGGCATCTCTTAGAGAGAACGAGTGACTCAACATTTGAATATGTGACTCAAAGTTCGAATAAGTGACTCAACATTTGAATATGTGACTCAAAGTTCGAATAAGTGACTCAACATTTGAATAAGTGACTCAAAGTTTGAATAAGTGACTCAACATTTGAATATGTGACTCAAAGTTCGAATAAGTGACTCAACATTTGAATATGTGACTCAAAGTTCGAATAAGTGACTCAACATTTGAATATGTGACTCAAAGTTCGAATAAGTGACTCAACATTTGAATATGTGACTCAAAGTTCGAATAAGTGACTCAACATTTGAATATGTGACTCAAAGTTCGAATAAGTGACTCAACGTTTGAATAAGTGACTCAAAGTTTGAATAAGTGACTCAACATTTGAATATGTTACTCAAAGTTCGAATAAGTGACTCAACGTTTGAATAAGTGACTCAAAGTTTGAATAAGTGACTCAAAGTTCGAATAAGTGACTCAACGTTTGAATAAGTGACTCAACGTTTGAATAAGTGACTCAACGTTTGAATAAGTGACTCAAAGTTCGAATAAGTGACTCAACGTTTGAATAAGTGACTCAACGTTTGAATAAGTGACTCAAAGTTCGAATAAGTGACTCAACATTTGAATATGTTACTCAAAGTTCGAATAAGTGACTCAACGTTTGAATAAGTGACTCAAAGTTCGAATAAGTGACTCAACGTTTGAATAAGTGACTCAACGTTTGAATAAGTGACTCAAAGTTCGAATAAGTGACTCAACGTTTGAATAAGTGACTCAACGTTTGAATAAGTGACTCAACATTTGAATATGTTACTCAAAGTTTGAATAAGTGACTCAACGTTTGAATAAGTGACTCAAAGTTCGAATAAGTGACTCAACGTTTGAATATGTGACTCAAAGTTCGAATAAGTACTCAACGTTTGAATAAGTGACTCAAAGTTCGAATAAGTGACTCAACGTTTGAATAAGTGACTCAAAGTTCGAATAAGTGACTCAACATTTGAATATGTGACTCAAAGTTCGAATAAGTGACTCAACGTTTGAATAAGTGACTCAAAGTTCGAATAAGTGACTCAACGTTTGAATATGTGACTCAAAGTTCGAATAAGTGACTCAACGTTTGAATAAGTGACTCAAAGTTTGAATAAGTGACTCAACATTTGAATATGTGACTCAAAGTTCGAATAAGTGACTCAACGTTTGAATAAGTGACTCAAAGTTCGAATAAGTGACTCAACGTTTGAATATGTGACTCAAAGTTCGAATAAGTGACTCAACGTTTGAATAAGTGACTCAAAGTTCGAATAAGTGACTCAACGTTTGAATAAGTGACTCAAAGTTCGAATAAGTGACTCAACATTTGAATATGTGACTCAAAGTTCGAATAAGTGACTCAACGTTTGAATAAGTGACTCAAAGTTTGAATAAGTGACTCAACATTTGAATAAGTGACTCAAAGTTCGAATAAGTGACTCAACGTTTGAATATGTGACTCAAAGTTCGAATAAGTGACTCAACGTTTGAATAAGTGACTCAAAGTTCGAATAAGTGACTCAACATTTGAATATGTGACTCAAAGTTCGAATAACTGACTCAACGTTTGAATAAGTGACTCAAAGTTCGAATAAGTGACTCAAAGTTCGAATAAGTGACTCAACGTTTGAATAAGTGACTCAAAGTTTGAATAAGTGACTCAACATTTGAATATGTGACTCAAAGTTCGAATAAGTGACTCAACGTTTGAATAAGTGACTCAATGTTTGAAGAAGCGACTCAATGACTCAATGTTTGAATTAGTGACTCAATGACTCAATGTTTGAACAAAGTGACTCAACGTTTCAACAGGTTTGATCCAACCAAGGACGTAGTCCTTCTGATCTCGATACGTAACAATTATATTATTATTGTTATTATGTTTGTAATTGTTATTGTGTTTGTTATTGTGCTTGTTTTGTGTTTGTTATTGTGTTTGTCATTGTCATTGTGTTTGTAATTGTTATTGTGTTTGTCATTGTTATTGTGTTTGTTATTGTTATTGTGTTTGTAATTGTTATGGTGTTTGTCATTGTCATTGTGTTTGTTATTGTTATTGTGTTTGTAATTGTTATTGTGTTTGTTATTGTTATTGTGTTTGTTAGTGTTATTGTGTTTGTTTTTGTTATTGTGTTTGTCGTTATTATTGTGTTTGTTATAGTTATTGAGTTTGTTATTGTGTTAGTTATTGATATTGTGTTTGTTGTTTTTTATTGTTTTTGTTACTGTTATTATGTTAACGTTGTTTTGTTAGACTGAAGAAGTAAATAATACTCCAAACAAAAAAGCCAGGTCGAACATGTTTCAAATTGCCGCTTCATTATTTAAACAAATATAACTGGGGGGGGGGGGGAATAATCGTATAAAATATTTGAATATCACGTGTTGAATTCCCTGCCTACTCCTTCCAACACCTGTTGTTTTCATCTGACTACAATCATACTTGAAAGCATCTGGAAGCATTATGAAGGAATTTTTTTTTTTAAAAAGGGAGAGAGAGAGAGAGAGAGAGAGAGAGAGAGAGAGAGAGAGAGAGAGAGAGAGAGAGAGAGATAAAAGAATGGATGTTCGATTGTTGATTAAGAAAGCATCCTTTTCAGTTCCCATCACGAAGTACTGATAGCCGTAGCTCCTGAGACTTGTACGATGTGAAACAGATAGCGAGTGTTCTATCCGCTAACATAGTTTATACTTAATCTACTTAAAATTAAAGGAAATTGACAATAAATCTCTTAGGTGTGTGAAGTCCCTGTAAGGATGAGATGAAATCTATTAGATCCTATAAACGACTAACGGGACGATAATGCAATGGCCATGGAGGCACCACGGGATATATAGCGGGGACTTAAGCCATGACCTGAAATATCCATTGGTCCTCACCGGAGATCGAACCAGGGACCCTCAGGTCGACAATCGGGCGCTTTACCTACACGACCATTCATCCATCCCCAAATCTCTTAGGCATCTCATTATATTCTTTATATTATCTTATTCCATCGGCTTTATTAAATAGATATTATTGATACATTTATTTATTATTTCCCTGCAAAGATTAGATGGTTATCACTTTAATCATATTAACGACTAATGGGAACATTTTTGTTGTGCCCTTTTTACACACACACATGCACACGCACACACACACATGCACCCACACGCACACACACACACCACCACCACCTTTTAAGTTACATCCTTCACAATAGCCGAGAGAGTTGTGGATATGGAAGCATCACGGAAGACAGAGTAGATAGATGGCTGGACTCACTTGGAGTGAACCCGTAACATACGGAATGCAGATCATGATCACAGCTGAAGCGCCACCACCTAGCCCCGAGTTATTTTTATCAGTAAGTTCATATTCCGACAAAGTCAAAGAGACAAATGTATTCCGGATCCTAGCAAATTATTCCTATGAGTATCATTCACTCAATTCCGTTCGTACGCATGGCCGTGTTTGGGGGAGTACGTTCTTTGGCTTTAATGGGCCCTAGGCAAAAGTGACTATCTGGGCCTGGTGTCCCCTGTATATGCACATGCTTTTTGTGTTATATATATATATATATATATATATATATATATATATATATATATATATATATATATATTCGGATTTTACCGAATTAAATAGTAACTCTTCCAAACGAAGTGGTAATTTCTCGCCTAACATAAAAAAGATATAAGAATGAAAAATAAAATAAAAATTTAGTTTTTAAGTTCTAGATAGCAAAAAACAATAGTAACCATTTAGATCTTGAATAATGTGACTAAAACCCGTTCCCCAATCTTGAGTTAAGAAAGATAACTCTGTCAAAATAACAGGTTCTTTGTTTTGAAAAATTATTTTAATAAATCTGTACCTAATTTAACTTGATTTCTATTACAATCAAACAAAGAAATGGGTAACATATCTTAGAAAGTATATTAAACATGTTAATTAATAAATGAATTCCAATATATATATATATATATATATATATATACATATATACTGTGGCACCACCCGATAGCTTATTTTTATTTAGTTTTCCATAGTGACGTCACAAAACCTTGTTATTTCATTCATACTTTCCTTTAAATCATTATCTTACTATTTCCCATAAAAACGCAAATCAAAATACATTTAAAATCTAAATAAATATCACTTTAATGTTCAATTAAAAATTTATCTTCAAGTTATTTATCTAAATATGCGAGGAATTTTATCCAAATCGTGACAAAATCCACTAAATTAAAAAATTTGCAGAAAAATAAATTATTGAACTATTTTTAAACTGTAAACACCCAAAAATAGATCGTTGTCTTTAAAGAGTCCTAGTAGCCAGCTGTTCAAAAAGTTTGCCCACATGAGCCTTACAAAGTGAATTTTACTTATTTGTGTAACATTCATTCTCTAAGTCAGACTGGAATCCACCCAAGTATTCTCTATTCACTCACTCTAAATCGTCTCTAATTGATTTCTTCTCTATGTCAGACTGGAATCCACCCAAGTATTCTCTATTCACTCACTCTAAATCGTCTCTAATTGATTTCTTCTCTAAGTCAGACTGGAATCCACCCAAGTATCCTCTAATCACTCACTCTAAATCGTCTCTAATTGATTTCTTCTCTATGTCAGACTGGAATCCGCCCAAGTATCCTCTAATC
>JAGDYQ010000032.1:853544-891584 GCA_021962125.1 Bulinus truncatus | reverse complement strand
TGTTTTTCTATTCTAAATACAACATACTCTAAAACTCTCTATTTGTAACCCAGTAATAAATCATCGTTTCTACAATCTCTCTCTCTCACTCACCCCCCTCCCAGCACCCACATGTTTTTGTTTACTATAAGTTTGTATATGTTCACAAACGGACCGTATCTTTATAGGAAATCGTTATACGTCATTCTATATATGGCAGCATTTCGATACAGCCACACAAAGCGGTCTCTGCGCTTAATAGCTGAGAAATAATATTAATGTCTCAAACGAGGGGGGGAAACAGGGAGGTATTTGACCACAATGCCACCACAGCTACAATCATAACCTGGGAGCTACCACTGAAAGATATGCTCTTTACCGATATCCGATACCGATATTTTCCCCAAATATTTACCGATACCGATACCGATATTTTCTTTTTGGTAGTTGTCCATTATTTATGTCAACAAATTTTTGGCGATTTTTTTTTCTCCCCCAATTCCCCCTTTAACAACTGTCAAACCTAGATATCTCCTCTGATAGTCCATACTAACATTTGATTATCATCCCCCCCCCTAAAAAACATGACTTCCAAAATGTTTATGTGGCAAAATAGTATGAATATATCAGTTTTATACTTTAAAATACTGAATACAAGCGAGTGTAACACAGAACTACAAACGCTCATTAATTTTCCATTTATTAAGTAATTATATTGTAAATTTAAAAGTAAATATTGTTGACGTCAACTTTTCTTGACCTCCCCCTCTCCCCCTATTTTGTTGACGCAAGCACGACAGCCTTAAGCTAAAATAATGCAACACGTGTTAATTTCGCATATGTATGACGTATTTAACTCCATGTTCACATATTTTGTAACACTTTCGCCCACGCGTGTCTTGTTTACCCCCCCCAGATACCAATATTTTTAATCAACAACAATGCCAAACACGTGTTTACTCTTGCATAGAGCTTATGACGTATGTCAACCTAAGCGCCCACCCCTTCTTTGTCATATTTCGTGACACTTCGCCCACACGTAAGTCTTCTGCTTCTCCCCCCCCAACTTCCAATTCCAAACAAAAATACGCACAGATGTTCACTAATTGTATCATTCAAGGTCATACATTAGGAATTAAGAAATGCTAATCCTATTGTTTCAAGTCTATCTGATGACGTGACAATTGGCATGGTTTTTTTTTCCTTTTTAGAGCATTTCGAAAAAAAATTCGTCCCCGTTTTGTCTGTCTGTCCGTCTGTCATCACCCCAGATCTCAACAACCATAAGTCCTAGACCCATGATGTATATATCATTTTGTAGGTCTTGGCCCTGCCAAGAAATGACTTTTTCTATTTCGCGATCTGACCTCCTGGCTTGTAAAAGGGGCTTATGGAAGTACTGCTTTTTTACTATATAAGCTTATATTAATAAAGGAGCGCTATATCTTCAGCAACTATGTCTTGAACCATGATGCATATATCATTTTGTAGGTCTTGGCCTGCCATGTGTACATCAAAAGTTCATTTCGCAATAGGACCTCTGGGAGGTAGCCTGTATTCAGGGCTCATAAGGGGCAATATATATTATATATACACCTTGTACGTTCAATAACCCATACATTTGGTGCAAAATACTGCAGCACGTAGTTTCACCAAGATTTATTAAGAAACTCATCAAATGAAATAGTAAGCTTGTGTTCTGAGTTTAATTGAAAGTATCAGAGCTATGCAACAATTGACGGAGTTTTCGGACGATTAAATGACTACAATCTTTGAATGTTTTCAATATGAGTCCTATTTCAGTAACCACAAACCACTTGTAGTTAGATTTAAGAGAAAATAATTTTTTTCAAATATAAAGAAACGTCTTGGGATAATATTTTTTTACAGATATATGCATTACACAATTGAATTTATAAAGCATTTCCAAAATTTACAAATATTTACTGAAAGATAGCATACGTACTGATACAATAACATGAAAATGCGCTAACACGTCCTTGTGTCCAGGATGGAACAGGCTTAATTGCTTGTTTTTTAAACCTTGTCTGATCTGGTTATAGAATTGGGTTATTTACGGATTTTTTTCTGCAACTCTGTTGGGAAAAAAACAATGTATCGGCACCCAAAAAACGGCCGGTCCGGACAGTTAGAACCCATAGTGCCAATATCGGTTCGAGACTATCGGTCGCTCCCCACAACAACTCGGCCGATCCTGATATTAACCGATAGTGCCAATATCGGTCCGATACCGATACCGAGATCCGATTATCGGTCGCTCCCTCAATCACAACGAATAATGTTGTACAAAAATCATCTTTACATCCACCACCATCAAACTGTCACCACAGCGTACCACAGCAAAGCCCACTACTACTATACCACAACTTTTAGCCGCAAATACCCGCCATAACGTCCACTAAGACCAACCACCGCTGACAACTTTCACCACAGCTGACTGTCATAATGTCCCACCAAAACTACCGCTACAACTTCTGCTAAATGACTACCGCATCAACTCCTCGACCACAGCTAATTACATAACGACTGGCAGCAACCACAATTCGAACTGTGCACCACACAAATCCGCCAGCAACTTTCACCACAACTACCTCCATAATGTCCATCACAACTACCGCAAAACAACACCGCACCACAACTACCTCCATTACGTCCACTCACAATCGACCATGATCACAACTTCCTACCACAACGTCCACCAGCAACTACCACCACAACGTTCACCACAACTACCGTAACAAATACCCACCATCAACTCACCTCCATAATGTCCATCACAATGACCATCACAGCTTCTACCACAACGTCCACCTTGAAGCAGCTACCACCACAACTATCGCCGCTACAGTCCACCCCATCTTCCGCCATAAATGCAAGCTCATGACAACTACCACAACTTCCACACATTCGCACGATAACTCTAAATAAATAAACACGCTGAGCCAGCTAGTTTGCCTGATAACATTTTAATTCCAACCATTTTGCCACAGTTTATCATTCCGTGATATTTGTGAAAAAAAAAAACAAAAAAAAAAAAAGATGATTTCGTAGGATACATTTTTAAAAAATCGAAAGCGTCTCAAAAAAAAACCAACAACCGCAGCCACATTCACTGCCCCCTCCATCACATTCGTACTCCGACATCTCGTTCAGATAGTAGCCCTCCCATCTTTCCGTTCTTTTTCGATCCCACCACTTCAGCGTCCTCCGTATCGCTGGCAACGAGTTTGGTCACGAGTCAACACTACAAGATGGCAGGTAGTAGTTTCAAATGGTTCGGAAGAAACAGCCTACACAAAGAGAGAGTGGTGGTAGGATTAATCGCGTAGGTACCTCGACCAGAGACTGCGGTAGATGGCGCTGCTACCATGGAGTGGAGTGTAGGCAGGGGGTAGCCTTTCGGCTCCGCCTCGATGTCTGCCCCCGCCCCCTCCTTTTTTTTTATATCCTACTTGTGACATGGGTCTGTTGATAACAAATCTCCCTTTAACTTCAATCATATACTTATGTAAAACATAGGCGCCCACTTTTTATAGAGACAAGGGTGAGGGTAGGGGGGGGCATGCGAGTACAACATTGCTATGGTTCTTTGCGATGAACATGTTCAGAACATTGCTTTTGTTCTGTTATAGACATTGTGTTTCAATGTTAACATGCACCCACCCCATCCACTTCAGGGGCCACCCTTTTCTCCTAAATCACACACTGTTACTAAAATGGAATACCTCTTCAGCCCAAAATTCTTTTCTTTAATTTCTTTTTTTAATATTTTATATCTTTGATAGAAAAATTATTTGAATGTGCTTATTTTCAAATTTTTTTTATTGATTTTATTTTTTATGACCACCATACAACAAAATGGTTGGTAATATTATTGCTCGTTTTCTTGTTAAATGGGCAAAATAATCCTTACACAGTGTCAGCTTTAAGCAGATTGGTTCAGTCATTGACAGAACATAAATTAAAATTGTACATAATTTTTGAAGTTTTAGCCGTCATTTCTTATAGGTCCAGTAGACAGTGTAGTGTGGTAAAGTTCCCCTTTAGCCGAAAACGAGTCATCGGGGCACATGAAGTGTAGAATTCATCTGTTTCTATAACCTCGGCATATAAATGGATTGTGTGGATAGTACAACGCCCAGCCGCCTTACTTCCCCAACTTAAGTCGGGTACCCATTTTAAGCTGGGTGGACTTGTGGGACGACTTTACACCAATTTTCACGTGGAAAAATTTCATGGGCCTCACCGAGGATAGAACCCATGACTCTCAGGTCGACAGTCGAGCATCTACACCACTCGGCAATCCGTCCCACTAGTAGACAGTAGGGTCAATCTTCATATCGTAAAGTCCAGTACAGAGTGTTTTTCTAGGTCAACTTCATATCTCATAGGTCCATTAGACAGTATATATATGGTCAACTTCATATCTCATAGGTCCATTAGACAGTGTATGTATAGGTCAACTTCATATCTCATAGGTCCATTAGACAGTGTATACATGGTCGGCTTTATATCCTAGAGGTACAGTAGCGGTTATGGTGTTGATAAGAGTTTGAGTCTCAGCAACTCTAGTTACCTATGTCCCTTGTCGTATATACAAAACAAACGTGGTTACTTTGAGATGTGTGTGTACTTCTATGCACAACTCAGAGGCGCATCGAGGGGTGGGCAGGGGGCATCATAGCCAGGGCGGCTACTCACAAAGTAGAGCTCTAATGTATAATATTTTACATATAATATTATATGGTTTTCGAATGGGGGGCTCCAAAAGGCATTAAAAGGTATTAGCCCCGGGAGCGAGTTAAGCTCGCTACGGCTCTGGTACAACTCCACTCACCCGTAAAACAATGGCTGCCATAAGTGTAAATCTTTTTGCCTCAGAATTAGGCTGATAACAATTCTGCTTTGAGTACTTTTCTTCCAAGCGCCTCATATCATGTTTCTTTATTCCATATATCTCTTTTAAGCTTCCCATTTAATGTAAGCATTCCTTGATTTAATAATCAAATATTCTTCTTACTGCAATTTTTTTTTTTTTTTTTTTTGGAAAATCAAATTTGTAGGACTTCCGGAACGGATTAATCCATCTTATTCTATTTATAGAAGTAAGAAAAACTAACAGTGGTAAAAAAAAAACCCAAGATTTTAAAATAAATTTTAAAAAAATCCAATAACCCAAAATGGCCCTCAAAAAGCTCATGATTTTTTTTTTCGTATTGTCGTTAATTTTTGTCCGTATGGTCAAAGATATATGAACTACTTAATCGATTAATCGATTACAGGCAACAAAATGCAGGGTTTTTTTCGAAAAGAGGGTGAGACGTATGTTACAGAACTCTGCTAAGATCGCAGGTCTGATGACGTGGAGCACAAAAATTACCTAAAAGAAATAGAGGAAGTTGATTAGTTTTATACATTCAAACTATTTTTTTTTTAATTGTACTTTAATTTGGTTTTCACAATGAAACTTGTATGTCTATATGCAGCATATGATTAAATGCCATAAACATTTAAACCGAAAATATATATATATTTGTACATAGTGTTTTACATAGTAGTCAAGTAAGTTGTCTTAAGTGTTACATACGTCGGTGAATTTTATATGTTTCAGTAATATCTAGAAAGCATGATTACGAACTGTTCAAATATCTTGCAAAAAAAAGAATTAGAATGCCAGTGTATTCGATTGACAATCTAAATATAATATGGTTGGTCGCCCATACACTCACGTCCATTATCTACTTCCTCGTTTTTGAGCAAAATGATAGATTTGAGCATACAAATGTATTATTTACTAACAATATGGTCATTAATAGGTTAAATTGTACCAGATTAACCCCATTATGATTGTCTAACAAGTTTGTTATCTATTTTAACTTTTTAGTTGTGAAAAAATTCTAAAAAAAATGTACGAGGTATGGTAGGTTCAATTACGAGGTATGGTAGGTTTAATTACGAGGTATGGTAGGTTCAATTACGAGGTATGGTAGGTTCAATTTGTTAAAGACTTAGATCTTTATTGACATTAGAAACATAACTGACATCTTATGTGTTTTTTTTTTTCAATTGACAGAGGTTAAAAATCCTGTTAGGAAACTGAGAGCCAGGTCTGTGTATGTGTGTTTGTGCGAAGTCCCCTGTATAGGATGAGTTGAAATCTCTTTAAATCCCATAAACCACTAATGGGACGGTTTTTATTGGAGGCACCACGGGGAGCTATAGCGGAGACTTTAAAACTATGACCTGAAAATCCATTGGTCCTCACCGGAGATCGATCCAGTGACCTTCAGGTTGATAGTCGAGAGCTTTACCGCATGACCATCCGTCCCCAACAACAAGGTCTAGCACCAACTTCATCTTTGCTTCTGACAGCCTCTACCAAACGGATGCCCCAACACTAAACGGCAAATCAAAAAAAAAGTCACATGATATCAGATTACTGTAAAAAGGCTGGAGTCCCTGAAATATGTCCTGGTTGTACTGTTACGCACTGGCGCGATGGCCGTGCAAGGGCATCTGTAAAGGTGAACGTCTCTATTTTTTTGACACTTTACAGATGCCCCCCCCTTCACCCCACCCCCACGTGGGTCTCACCAGGTGGTACTCGTACCCCATGGGCTAACAGCGGCGTATACTTTCCTGTTTAAAAAAGTCAAAAAGTCTGAAGAAGGTCGCCAGTATGCTAGGTGACTCAACGCCTAATGGCGTGCCCAAGTACCGCATTAGAAAGGTACGTGAGTGAAGCCCTGTAAGACGATGAGATGAAATCTCTTAGATCCTATAAACCACTAATGGACGTTTTTTTATGGTGCCCTTTCCTTCTTCACCCCCCACCATAGCCGGTGGCGCGATGGCACATGGAGGCACCACGGGAGATATATCGGGAACCTGAGCCAAGACCTGAAAAATTTACTTGGTCCTCACCAAGATCGAACCAGGTACCTTCAGGTCGACAGTCGAGTGCGTTACAATCGCACGACCATCCGTCATTATGAAAGATAGCCACATTTTTTTCTTTAGCTTACGTGTCTGGGGTACTTCGCGGATATCATTTTTTGACGCCCTATGAGGTACAGTCACGAAATAAAAAGGTCGAGAACCTCAAGTCTACGTCCCCCCCTACCCCCGCCCGCTCCCCAACCAAAGTTCATTAGAAGACAGCTAAAAAGATCATCTTGGCCTCTGACAATTTTTTTTTTTGGTCGTCTTCCTTTGATGTCGTTTCGTCTGTGTTCAACAAGGTAACTATTTTGTTAGATAACAGCAGACACCCGTTAGTCCGTCCCCTCCCCTACCTACCCCCACCCCCTCCACCTACCCCCACCATTCTTTCTAGTTGTGTGGACTTAATGAACTCCTCCACACCCATACTACACCGCCACACTCTCCACCCCCCACCCCCGGCATACAACATCATCATTTCTCGCTATGTGTTTTATTTTCCCTCTTTCACTCGGCCCGGGGAAGGGGGGAGAGGAGGGGTGGTGGCCCGGTCTAGTTGAAACTTGACCATCTCCTCTTGGCCTTGGCTGTGTCAATAACAAATGACAAAAAAAAAGCGACGTCATTGGCTGGCAAATATAGTCATCGGGGTGATGCAAGTAACATTTGATTGCTGAGATCAAAGGGTCGTACCATTGACACGGACGTCTCTCTCTCTCTCTCTCTCTCTCTCTTCTCTCTCTCCTCTCTCTCTCTTCACCTTTCGTCAAATCTATCTGACATCATCGACGGAAACTGTTTTTTTTTTAATTTATGTTGATTTTTTTTTTAAAGAATCTTCTTATCTCTGAGACATATATAATGGGAGGTCAGATAAGTCCAAAATAAATCAAATCAAAAGACGTTTAAGTGTGATAGGTATAGTGAAGCGTAAGTTAATAGAGGTTAGGTCATACAAATAGACATTGAGTATGTTTCTAGTTTTTTTGATTATTATCTGGGCTCTGGGGGTAGAGCGTTTTCGTTATATTATTTTATTTAATAAAGTTTGATTTTTTTTTAGTTAAGGAATCTGATTAGTGCCAGTAAACGAGGAGTTAAGGTTAGAGTTGTTGTTAGGAATTCAGCTGAGGTTAGAGTTGTTGTTAGTAACTAAGTTGAGGTTGAGTTATGTTGTTAGACATTAAGTTGAGGTTAGAGTTGGTGTTAGGAATTCAGTTGAGGTTAGGGAATTGTTATTAGGCATTAAGTTGAGGTTAGAGTTGTTGTTAGGAATCAGTTGAGGTTAGAGTTGTTGTTAGGCATTAAGTTGAGGTTAGAGTTAGGTGTTAGGCATTGAAGCTGAGGTTAGAGTTGTTGTTAGGCATTAAGTTGAGGTTAGAGTTGTTGTTAGTGCAGCTGTTGGAGGTTAGAGTTGTTGTTAGGCATTAAGTTGAGGTTAGAGTTTTAGAGGGTTAGGAATTCAGTTGAGGTTAGAGTTGTTGTTAGACATTGTTGAGGTTAGAGTTGGTGTTGGGAATTCAGTTGAGGTTAGAGTTGTTCTTAGGCATTAAGCTGAGGTTAGAGTTGTTGTTAGGCATCAAGTTGATGTTATAGTTGTTGTTAGGCATTAAGTTGAGGTTAGAGTTGTTGTTAGGAATTCAGTTGGAGGTTAGAGTTATAGTTAGTGCATTAGGTTGAGGTTAGAGCTTGGTGTTAGTAATTCAGCTGAGGCCAGAGTTGTTGTTAGCATTATTGTTGAGGTTAGAGTTGTTGTTAGGAATTAAGTTGAGGTTTCAGAGCTATTGTTAGGAATCTAGCTCAGGTTAGAGTTATAATTAGGCATTGGTTGAGGTTTGAGTTGTTGTTAGGCATTAAGTTGAGGTTAGAGTTGTTGTTAGGCATTAAGTTGAGGTTAGAGTTGTTGTTAGGAATTCAGTTGAGGTTAGAGTTGGTGTTATGAATCAGTTGGAGGTTAGAGTTGTTGTTAGGCATTAAGTTGAGGTTAGAGTTGTTGTTAGGAATTGAAGTTTGGAGGTTAGAGTTGTTGTTTGGAACTAAGTTGAGGTTAGAGTTGCTGTTAGGCATTAAGTTGAGGTTAGGGAGTTGTTGCTAGGCATTAAGTTGAGGTTAGAGTTGTTCTTAGGTACTAAGTTGAGGTTAGAGTTGTTGATATGTATTAAGTTGATGTTATAGTTGTTGTTAGGCATTAAGCTGAGGTTAGAGTTGTTGTCAGGTATTAAGCTGAGGCTATAGTTATTGTCAGGTATTAAGTTGAGGTTGGAGTTGCTTGTTAGGCATTAAGTTGAGGTTAGAGTTGTTGTCAGGTATTAAGTTGAGGTTAGAGTTGTTGTTAGGCATTAAGTTGAGGTTAGAGTTGTTGTCAGGTATTAAGCTGAGGCTGGAGTTGTTGTCAGGTATTAAGTTGAGGTTGGAGTTGTTAGACGCTATATTTGTGATTAGGAAATGCATTGTGGCTAGAGTTGAGGTTAATGCATTAACTATAAATAGAGTGACGATGTAACTGTACTATATATTGAAGTTGACAATGTAACTATATAATATTTTAGAGTTGACATCGTTTCGTATGAAAAAAAAAATTATAGACATTTTTTTTTTAAATAAAATATGTTTTATGTCTCATCTTTTCCATCTGTAGGTCTGCCCAGCAGAAAGCCAGTATTAATGATTCTTTACTTGTTTTTTTACAAAACTGCCACAAGCTGTGCCTATCGTTAAAAAAGGTCAAGATGTGTCAAGATGTACTCGCTGACATCATAACATCACTGGTAGTCAAAGGTCAAATTGCGGCATCTCTCATCCCAATTTCTCCGTTTCTCTCAATCTCCGTGTCTCCCTCACTCCATCCTTTTATCCGCCTATCTCATCTCTCAAACCCTCTCAATACTTCGGCTTTTCTGGGGGGAAGGGGGGGACAGTGAGGTGTGCCCGGGGGAGGGGGGTCATGTCAGTGTAAGTGACTGTTGACAGAATGCTGTTGTCGCTCAAGTTCACAAAGATTGGCTTGTCTTGTCACTGACTGGACGCCACCTGTACGTTACCTGGCATGCCTTCACGTTAGCACCTTTTAACTTTAGGATTTGAAGGTGGGACAAAATTTAAAAAAAAAACAAAAAATCGGCAACATCTTCATCCTGTAAAACACTCACACCGTAGTGCCTAGCGAACTATCAACACCGCGTGTGATATTTCCCTTCTCCACCACTCACCGCCCCCTCGTCAGGGAAATGTTGAAGTATTGAAGGCAAAATAATGAATTGGTTTTCTCTAGCAACAGGGTGAGACCTCATTCGTGTCTTCCTTGGCCTAGTTCAGGGGTGGGCAATCTTTTTGAACCGCGGGCCACATTAGGTTCGTTTATTTAATCGGCGGGCCGGACCAAGGAGTAGAAGAATGGAGTGTTGATATGAACTAATATATTAAAGGTAAACGTCATAAAAAGCTAGTGTTAAATTAACACTCGAACGGTTGGAGGGCTGGAATAAACAGTCTGGCGGCCCGCAGTTTGCCTAAGGCAGGCCTTGTTTGTTGGTGTGTACTTTGTGTGAACTCCATGTACGGATAAGAAGAAATTTCTCAGATACTTCAAACCGCTACTGGGACTGATTTTATGCTGCCCCCTTTTTTCATCCCCGCCATGGACGATACAGCGGAGACTTTCACCATGACCTGAAATATCCATTGGTCATCACCGGACCAGGGACGCCTCAGGTCGACAGCAGGACCGTAGCGTGCGGGAGGGGGGGCAGGTGGGACCGGCCTACCCCCCTGCGTTTTGTCTGCCACCCCTGCTTATTTGTTCTACTTAGTAAAATGTATTACTTGGCGCCCCCTGCTATTGCCTGGCCCCTGCTGTAGAATGCCTGGCCCCTGCTGTAGAATGCCTGGCCCATGCTGTAGAATGCCTGGCCCCTGCTGTAGAATGCCTGGCCCCTGTTGTAGAATGCCTGGCCCCTGCTGTAGAATGCCTGGCCCCTGCTGTAGAATGCCTGGCCCCTGCTGTAGAATTTTCACGCTACGGGGCTGTTTGACAGTCTAGCGCTTTACCACACTACCCTCTGTGTTGAGGTGCCACCGCGCATCATGTCCCCCCAACTGAGTTGTGGGGAGGGGGCGGGGCTCGTTATTGACTCTAAGCTGTAAAAAAATGGTTAACTCTACGCCCCCCCTCCGCATTTGATATCGCCCAGGGCCCCCACTTACTGCCCCTCACGTCGAAAGGTCTTCTCTGAGTCAAGTACAAAGACGTAAAACGCCAAAAAAAATATGACCCCACCCCCAAGCCATCTTACCATCCAACAAAGTCTCTATTGTGGATATACGCAGACAGCACGTGCTGAGATCGACTATATGCAAATTTTCCTCCACAATAGAGACCAACTAATTATTGTCGTCTTAATGAATTTTAATTTAATCTCAAGTGCTTGCCATACAAGCTGTGACAACTTTTTGTGACAATGTCGCAAGGCTGTGACAAGAGCCTTTTCTCTTTCCATTTGCAAAGGTGCTCATGTTCTGCCGTTTATTTGATTACTTCATATATATTTTTTTTCCAATATTTCTTTTGGCCTACTTTTTCTTTTTTCGTAAAAATGTTCTCCCTTGAAACGACCAATGCAAATGGTGCAACAAAGGGCAAAAACTCAAGTAAGAGTTACTCCCCTTGTTATTTCAGGCGGCACAGCCATTATTGGCGAGTACTTGACAAAGTTTCGTGGCTACAATACCGCGTTATTTTTTTTTTTTATTCCTGTCTCTCGAGAACCTCTTGTATTCGGGAGGGGAGGGGGGGGCGCAATGTTTTATTGAAAAATATCGTAGTGTTTATTGCCAGTATCGATGTGTAGAAATGAAATGTCGGATCGATACGAACGTACGGTCAGGTGTTTTCTCATCTAAATATTACTAATTGAGGTTATGACAACACCACGCCTACATTCAAACGGCTGTGGGGGTGGAGGGGGGGGTTGGGGCGGTGGTGAGAACGTAGTGTTTTGATTACCATTTGTATCGATATTATATGATTGTATAACTGATAGTCGACATCGGTTTCCAAACGAGTTTCCAAAACTCTCCTCCCCCCCCCCCATGTCATTCTCTCTGTCTCTCTCCCTCTCTCTCTCTCTCTCTCTCTCTCCTCTCTCTCTCTCTCTCTCTCTCTGTATTTTTATTATACCAAATACAAGTGTCTGAAACGTATAATTAATTTAAAAGAAAAAAGAAATTTAATTTAACAATTGAAAAAAAAAATCGTTTCATGAGCACAACCGCCTTATACTGGTGGAGACGCACCGAACACTTGATTGGAGGGGGGGCACCAAGAGAACAGGGGCCCGTTGTTAAATGAATATGTGTGTATAGATATGTCATTCTTTTAAGTTATTGATTTGAAAGCCCAACAAAATAGTTGGCACGGGCCCTACAGTGTTCTTTAATCGTTTCTGCATAACTACAACACTTCATGTACTCAGTGATCAATGAACCGATTCGACATTGTAGAGTTGATCTAATTCGAATTTATGTATTGATACATGACTTATGTACACATGATTAAATAGTTTTATTGGTAAAATCACACACATATTTTAATACTCAGTAACCAACAGTGTTTTTTTGTTTGTTTTTTAAATTTATTATTTTAAACTTTCCCAATTGCCTGTGTCCATCTCTTGTAAAAATAACGGGATAGTTAAACTGAAATTAATGTTTGCTATGGATCAAGAGAGAGACACAAATGTAGATATAAATATAAGACAATACACATGAATGTGACAATCATATTGAGAGGCCTCTGTGACAACCATATGGAGAAGCCTCTGTGACAACCATATTGAGAGGCCTCTGTGACAATTATATTGAGAGGCTTCTGTGACAACCATATTGAGAGGCTTCTGTGACAACCATATTGAGAGGCCTCTGTGACAACCATATTGAGAGGCTTCTGTGACAGTTCATATTAAATGTAAACTTATATTCAGAGGTGAATGGTGAAATCGAAGCTAATGAGCTAAACACTTCAAGATGGTTTAACTCGTAAACAAAATGTTTAACTGAACAAAATGATGATAACGTTATTCTAAATACGAGATGTACATGGAACATCAGCATCTGACAGATGTTGCACGAAGACTCTAAGACAGGAAGCTGTATCAGCGACCAAATCTTCTACTACATAGCAAAAATACCAGGATGCAAAGGTCGTCTGTTGACGCTTCGTGATATCTGAAAGAAACATAACAAGAGCCCCGCCCCCCTCCCCACCTCACGCTGTTGTTTTTTTTTTTTTCTTTTTACTCACGGCCAGCTCCCCTTTACAATCTCCATCGGGCGCGCCTTTTGAGGGAAGTGTGACGCTGAGTGTACACATTTAGGGTGCCGCCACGTCGTGGCCGTGAGAAGTGACGCGCGGGGCCGGAAGTTGCCGACTTTAAGAGGGTGAGCTGTTGACGTATGCAAATTTTTCTTCTGTCCGCGCCATTTGAAAGGAGCGAGTCGAAAAAGATAACTCCCCCCTTTTTTTTTTCTTTTTTATTTTTGGCGACTAAGGGGGAGACAATAAAAAAGGCGATTCTCGGGAATTGTAAGGGCAATAATCCAGTTCGTTTTGCTAGATAACTCAAATGTTGACGAGCCTGAGCCGATGCGCGGTCACGGATGAAATGTTATCAAGTCATTTCCTTGTCCGGCGATGATGTTCCGCGACCACTGGTCGAAATGTGGGTTATTTGTTGACAGTAGAAATAAAGCGAATGATGTTGTTGCGATACGGCAACATCACCGGCGGATTGTGGCTGCGGCACGGTGGAGGGTGTGTGGGTAATGGGTGGTGGTGGATGGTGTGTGCTGGATGGTGGATGGTGGGTAGTATACAGTTGATGGTGGATTGTGGGTGTGGGATGTTGGGTGGTGGATTGTGGATGGTTGATGGTAGGTGGCGGTGGTTGGGCGCTGGATGGTGGATGGTTGATGGTAGGTGGCGGTGGTTGGGCGCTGGATGGTGGATTGTTGATGGTAGGTGGCGGTGGTTGGGTGCTGGATGGTGAATTGTTGATGGTAGGTGGCGGTGGTTGGGCGCTGGATGGTGGATGGCTGATGGTAGTGGCGGTGGTTGGGCGCTGGATGGTGGATGGTAGGTGGCGGTGGTTGGGCGCTGGATGGTGGATGGCTGATGGTAGTGGCGGTGGTTGGGCGCTGGATGGTGGATGGTAGGTGGCGGTGGTTGGGCGCTGGATGGTGGATGGCTGATGGTAGTGGCGGTGGTTGGGCGCTGGATGCAGGATGGCTGATTGTAGGTGGCGGTGGTTGGGCGCTGGATTGTAGATGGCTGATGGTAGGTGGCGGTGGTTGAGTGCTGGATGGTGGATGGTAGGTGGCGGTGGTTGGGCGCTGGATGGTGGACGGCTGATGGTAGGTGGCGGTGGCTGGGCGCTGGATGGTGGATGGCTGATGGTAGGTGGCGGTGGTTGGGCGCTAAATTGTGGATGGCTGATGGTAGGTGTCGGTGGTTGGGTGCTGGATGGTGGATGGTAGGTGGCGGTGGTTGGGCGCTGGATGGTGGATGGCTGATGGTAGTGGCGGTGGTTGGGCGCTGAATTGTGGATGGATGATGGTAGGTGTCGGTGGTTGGGTGCTGGATGGTGGATGGTAGGTGGCGGTGGTTGGGCGCTGGATTGTGGATGGCTGATGGTAGGTGGCGGTGATTGGTCGCTGGATGGTGGATGGTTGATGATGGGTAGAAGTGTGGAGTGGTAAATTGTGGTTGGGTGTGTGGGATGTGATATTGTGCGTGGTGGATGACGGGAGGTGGATGTGGGGGGACAGGAAATATCGATGTGAAGCCCGGATGTTGGCTTTTTCATTTATCAGATATACACGTGGAAAGATCTGGATACTTTGTGGATGGTTAAGAAATATTTCTGATATGTGACTTACGCCGATCTGACCCATTTCATACACATGGCCTTAGCACTGAAGATGGCCCCTGCAAAAAAAGCAGGCCTTTGCGCTGAAGACGGCTCTGAGATTAAGAGGGTTCCAAGGTAAAGCCGTCTAGGCGCTGAAAATGACCCCCCCCCCCTCGCGCTCAAGTTTCTGTCGTCTTGTCTGTTATTCACCACGAAACATTACACCCTGTATGTCCAATTGAGCCGACTCACATTTCACCTCTTTAAACCAGGCCATGGCTATAGGCACACTGAATGCATGACGTATTTAGTTCTGAATGCATGACGTATTTAGTTCTGAATGCATGACGTATTTAGTTAGCTGACTGGAGCATTTAATTTAAACTGGGGCTGTATAGAAATAGTTCGACTATATACATTTTGCTGTTGTAATTTTTCATCTCGTCTCTATACTCAGTTAAATATGTCATTGAACGAAGAGCCATTCTAACGTTTTGGCGCTCTTAGAAAAAATAACGTTAGAAATATTGAGGTCGTAGGCAAGGTCACAGGGTGTGTGGGGGTGGGTCTTAGGCTATATCGTTGTTAAGGCCGCCGCATTCAAATATTGGGCCCTTATAGTCTTTGAAAAATGGGGCCCATTCAGATAGCCACCATTATATTATTTTAACCTGTTGCCCATAACAAATCCTGTGAATACCCTGACTTATGGAGTGCCCTAGACAGCCGCACAGTCTGCCTTACCATAAGAAATGCTCAGCAGATAGATCGATTAAACAACATCACATCCACTGACCCGATAAAAGAACAATAGCAATCTCACTTCCGGTGACCATGTTAATGAAGGACCACAGAAAGACATCCACGTGAAATGTCTGCGGACAAAGGTGCCTCAGTGACCAAGGGAGACAACATAAAGTGTTCAAAGTAAACCGTCTGATTGAATGCCCCATGGAATAATGATGGGGAAATAAAATTACTGTAAAACCTCGATTTGTTTAAGCGTCTTGCATCGAAAAGTAAAATGCATACATTAAATTAATTTTTCTGCAAACTTCACGTGGGTATCGATTTTTTTTTATAATCCATTTACAGTTAACTGATTGTTCTCTGTTTTATAGAATATGGATGGATTTTAAAATATTCTAATATATATATATATATATATATATATATATATATATATATATATATATAAATATATATATATAAGTTTACCATTTTTTAAAATGATTAATTAAACTTTTATCATTTTGCGTCAGTTACAAGAAAATTTATTATATAACATACATTAAAGTAAAGAAAAAACGTGCCTATGCTTGATTATTGCCCCTTCTATTGAATCTTTATGTTATTTCCTAATGTTAATGCCGCCATTTCGGCCACAGAGTATAATACACAACCTGTATAAATAATGTAAATAGCCTGATGTCGGAAAAAAGAAATAAACAGAATAAAATCTTTTTGAATAATAAAATTAAATTACTATGATGGGAATTGGATCTCTTTTAAACTATTTATGAAGAAACTGTTTTTCGTTTTTTTTTAGAAATGTGACATATATGTGTAACATTGTGAACCTCAGTGAGGTGATTTCAAACATTCTCTCACCGAACACAGCGTTCAGACAGGAATCTTTGCAGTGCATTCAATTTTGTCTGTTCCGAAACGTTATCTTTATTTGTAAATAAATAGATTTTGAAAAAAAAGCAAACCTCTGAAAAAAATATTGTATGTTTTGGGGGAAAGGTTGGGGGGCGTCCACAGGAATGACGACAGCTCATAGCTGGCGGTGGCTGGAGGTGAGGGGAGGGCACGGAGGGAGGGAACATCGCTGGGTTAGCAGACTCTGGGCCTTGCCTCCCTGATCTTTTGTTTCTTCTCGCAGACATTGAGAGTTTTTTTACGAGGAGCGAAATGCACATATACTTTACGTCTTCTGCTGTCATCAAACATGGATACGCGAGAAGCTGGTAAGCGACTAAAATGTGGTGACAGAGCAGAGGGTGATTCTTTTGGCATTATGCATCCTCCCCCCCGCAACCCCTGCACGGAGAGAGGGGGAGTGAATGGGTGTTCTCATTCTGTGCTGGACTATCATTTGGGTCCTCATCTAAAAATAGATGCAGGAATATTTCCGTGACCTCTGAACTCTCTGTATACATTATTATTATAATAAACACAATATATTTACATGTTGTTGCTTTTTATTCTTGATGAGCATGAAGTCAGGGCTTCGTGCCGATATGGTACAGGAAAGGGGTAAACCAGACATTTTGGGCATTTTATGACCACTCGACAGATACTTCCACTTAGGTATTTTTTAGTACATAAAGCAGAGAATTACCACATAGGAATTTCAGGACATAAGATATTGATTACCACTTAGGTGTTTCAGGACATAAAACAGAGACTACCACTTAGGTATTTCAGAACATAAGACAGAGATTACCACTTAGATATTTCAGGACATAAGACAGAGACTACCACTTAGGTGTTTCAGGTCAGTAGACAGATATTACCACTAAGATATTTCAGGACATAAGACAGAGACTACCACTGAGATATTGAATACCACTTAGGTATATTTGAAAGGTGCATAAGACAGATATTACCACTTAGGTATTTGTGTTCATAAGACAGAGATTACCACTTAGCTATTTCAGGACATATGACAGAGATTACCACATTAGATATTTAGGACATAAGATATTGATTACCACTTAGGTGTTTCAGGACATAGGACAGAGATTACCACTTAGGTATTATCGGGGCATAAGACAGATTGTTACTCACTTTAGATACTTTCAGTACACAATACAGGGACTACCACTTAGGTATTTCAGGACATAAGACAGAGATTACCACTTAGGTATTTCAGAACATAAGACAGAGATTACCACTTAGATATTTCAGGACATAAGACAGAGACTCACCATCTTAGATAGCTGGATTTACCACTTAGGTATACTAGGGGCAGAGACAGAGATTACCACTTAGGTATTTCAGAACATAAGACAGAGATTACCACTTAGATATTTCAGGACACAAGACAGAGACTACCACTTAGGTATTTCAGGACATAAGACATAGAGACCGCACCATTAAGTATTTCAGGGCATAAGACAGAGACCCCACCACTTAGGTATTTCAGGACGTAAGACAGAGATTACCACTTATGTATTTCAGGACATAAGACATGATATTACCATCTAGGTATTTCAGGACGTAAGATGTAGAGATTACCACTTATGTATTTCAGGACATAAGACAGATATTACCATCTATGTATTTCATAGACATAAGACAGAGACTTGTCTCGTAGGTATTTCAGGAAACATGGGACGGAGACTACCATAGGCCATTTCAGGACATAAGACAGAGATTACCACTTAGGTATTTCAGAACATAAGACAGAGATTACCACTTAGATATTTCAGGGGACATATGACAGGGAATTTACCACTTAGAATATTAGGACATAAGCTATTGATTACCACTTAGGTATTTCAGAACACAAGATAGAGTTTGGACCACTTAGATATTTCAAGACATAAGACCGAGGACTACCATTAGGTATTTCAGGACATAAGACAGAGACTACCACTTAGGTATTTCAGGACATAAGACAGAGTTACCACATAGGTATTTCAGTACAAAAAAGGCAGAGATTACCACTTAGGGGTATTTCAGTAAAAAAAGGCAGAGATCTTTAGAGATTTTTAATGGACCCAATCTTAAAGTACCAAACTGGACATAAGTTGCATCAGATGTATTAGGCATAATATCACTAGAGGCCCTTCTGCTGTGGGGGGGTAACATGTATATCTCATTGTTTTCTTACATGTAACTTAACGGTTCTTTATACAGGCGATAAAGATCACTGGTGCAGATGAGCGAGAGATCACGTGACTCTGTCACTATCTTTTTCCGTGGAATGGTATGCCTGGTTTAACAATGCCTAGCCGCCTAAACAATTTGTCATGTTACTGGTTTAGATGTGCACACCAGCCTCTTATACGTGGTGCATTGTTAAAATTAGTGTATTAGTGTTATAGATGTACTCTTATTTTGTTTCTGATGATAATCGCCAAAGTTTTACGCCTATTATCTGAAAAGTAAAAGTTGTTTTTTGTCACCGGAAGTTTGCTTTCATTTTTCCAATTATCTGCTTAGTGCTTCATTTTGTCAACATTTTCGAAAATTTTCGTAAGTTTTTATTTTAAAAAATCTTTCAGCTTGATGTGAAAAATATATATATATATATATATATATATATATATATATATATATATATATATATATAGATATAGATATATACTTATAAGAGGCATTTGTTGTCTGTCTGTCTGTCTGTCTGTTCCCCTTATAACTCAAGATCCAGATAACCAAATAATGTGAAATTTGTTACACATACACATAATTACATGAGGAAGGTTATAGGACAGGTTTCGTTTCATCTCGATGTGTAGTTTAATTGTAATTAATTTTTTTATTTTAGTATTTTACTATATTAAAGTAATCTCGACGGCGCCATAAATAAAATTCCTCTGTGAAGTCATTTCCCGAATAGAACTTGCGCGCAGGCAACCTATTAAAAATTGAAGCAGTTTGTGTGTGGCTCGCTAGCACAGTTTGTTACTCGCTTGGCCGTGACTCCAGAGTCAATTTTTTTTTCAGAATAACAATCTCTATACTTATAAGACGCATTTGTTGTCTGTCTGTCTGTCTGTCTGTCTGTTCCCAGAGAGAGGGTGGAGGAGAGAGAGATAAAGAGACAGAGGGGGGGCAGGTGGGGAGAGGAGAGAAAGGAGGGTAAAGAGGGAGGGAGGGGGAGAGAGAGGGAGGGGAGGGGGATGGACAGGGGGAGAGAGGGAGATGGGAGAGGGGGAGAGGGAGAGAGAAAGGGAGGGAAGGAAAGAGAAAGGAACGAAGGGAGAGAGGGGGTAGGGGAGGAAGATAGAGGGGAGGGAGAGAGGGTGGGAGAGAGGAGGGGAGAGAGATAAAGAGTGAGGGGGGCATGAGAGAGAGCGGGAATGAGGGATTGGAGGAAGGGGGAGAGAGAGGGGGAGGGAGAGAGAGGTGGGAGAGGGGAGGGAGGGGAAAGGAGGGAGGGAGGTGGGAAAAAAAGAGGGGTTAGGGAGGGAGAGAGAGAGTAAGGGAAGGAGAGAGGAGAGAGAGGATGGGAGTAATGTGAGGAAGAGATAAAGAAAGAGAGGGGTCAGGGAGGGAGAGAGAGGGAAGGAGGAAGGGGAAGAGAGGGGGAGGGGGATGGGACAAGGGGGGAGAGAAGGAAGGGGAGAGTGGAGAGAGGGAGATGGGAGAGGGAGGGAGGAAGAGAGATGGGAGAGGGAGGGAGGGAGAAAGGGAGGGAGAGAAAGGAAAGAGAGAGAGGGGGTAAAGAGGGAGAGAGGGAGGGGGGAGGGAGGGAGAGGGGGAGGGAGAAAACAAAAAGGTAAACAGAAAACCTTATTTTAGAACCGGGCAAAGCCAGGTACTTGCAACCTATTATATATATATATATATATATATATATATATATATATATATATATATATATATATATATAAACAGTTTATTTGTAAAAAAGTCCATACTCGTTTGATTTATCAGACACGACTTGGCTGCAAGGGGAGACAACATAACTCTTCGGTGTGGGTTCACAAAGTTACATGCTCTTTGTTGTCTGTTTTGACTGAGAAAGTTACATTTCGACAACTGTGAGAAGTTGTCTACCTGTCAATGCCAGATTCAAATGTCAGCAGTTTTTCATAGGGAGATTCTATAATTCTATTTCTAAATTATCATGTACCATGACAATGTCACAACTAAATTATAAACACAATTCTCAAACAAACCGAGGGGTTGGAAAAAGGGAGGGGGGGACGATACAAACTCATTTAAAAAAGATTAACTTTCAGTGCGTGTGAATTCACTGATCGATGAAAGACAATCTGCTATTATATATTTTTTTTAGGTTTGACGATTGACGTGTGTGGACTTGTGACGTGAGATTAACTTGATTCAGAAGTTGACTAAAGTTGGTTGAGGCCAAGTGCCCAGAAGAAAATATAGAGGCCCTCAAAAAAAAGGATGTTTATGGTATAAAGCTGGGGCATGCTGGGCCCTCACAATCTCCATGTTCATATATTTAGTTTATAGTACACTTCCGACAATCTGACTTGCTTTTATCCGGCTTTTGTATTATCCGGCTTTTGTATTACTCAGCTTTTGTATTACCCGACTTATGCATTACCCGGCTTTTGTATTACCCGGCTTTTGTATTACCCGGCTTTTGCATTACCAGGCTATTGTCTTATCAGGCCTAAGAACAAATATTGCTCGCTAAACCGAATAAAAGGCAACGAATAAGCAGTCTGCTAATGAACGTGAATGTTGATTGGAGATTATTTAACTAAAATTGACCACTGCGTCACAGTAAAAGTCCAGTTATTTTAACGGGTACATTCAACACAGAAGGAAAACCAGTGAGACAGTGTTCTATAAGTATGGAATAAATTACAACCAATTGTGAGATTGTGTAGTTTGGCTGAAGGCAGTTGCGTTACTAGCTATATGTGACAACTGGCCCGGGGGGGGGGGGGTGCGACTCCTTGTGATGCAGCCCCTTTTCAATGTCAAACGAGCTAAAATAAGTCAGACCCCCCTCCCCCCGGATTAGTGGCTTATTTCCCCTTTGGACGTGTGCGCTCTCCGTACCCCCTAGCCCCACCCGGTACACCACTGGCTGCATGTGAGAAGATTGGCTTCAGCGGTGTCTGCTTGAACGGTCAGCATGTGTGGGTAGTAGGGTGGCGCTCAAATACGTGACCGATGTCAGCGGTCGGCTACCGGTGGTCCGCGGACCATGAGTGGTTCGAAATGAAAATTTGCTGTTCCCCAGAAACTGGACATTATTTGTTTTTCATGTCTATCATTGTATTTATTTATTATCAATGACAAAAACTTTTTTTTAACAAACTTTTCGATGAATGGTTAAAAATTTACAAAGTAATCACGAACTCGATCGATAAAATCGATCATTGATACAAGCTGTTATAGGTGATTATTTCAGTTACATTGAAAGTCGCGCAAGCCCGAGATAAATACACCGCAGTAAATAAAAAAGGAAATAATTAAATGTTTCTTGGGCGGCCCAGTACCATTCGTTCCACGGTACCATTGGTTTGTAGGATCTAATAGATTTCATCTCATCCTTACAGGGACTTCACACCGCGAGGTAGCTAGATAGCAAGGTAATATTGGATCATACAAATATATATGTATATTCAATGGGTGTAACCCTAACCCCATTACTTTAATGTCGCTACCCGCCATAACTTGCCAATTTACCCTTAAATCCCTAACGAAGTTTATTAAGTAATGACTCCATCAGACCCCCCCCCACCCTCCGTGTGCCCAGGCTATCCAAACACTCCTCCCACGGCCCATACAGAAACTTTTTCTCGCCTTCTTCCCTGGAGAGCGGATTCACAGATCAATTTCTTTCAAATGTCGTGAAGACAGATAGATGTCTCTGAAGAAGGAAAAAAAAAGTGCTTACGTTTTTATGTCCCCTGTGAAGACTCAAGTACCTGGTATGTTTAAATGGACATTGTCCGCTGTCCATTCCCCAGGTCATTGGGTAAACTGGGCAGCGTGTTTACATTTAATTTTATTTCTAATTTAGTTTTATTGCGTCACACCAGATACCGATGTGGACAGATCGACACAAAGACACTCACAGTAATAACAATGTAAAGACCTGGTCTCTCTTGCTTGGACATGTCCGTTGTATTTGATAGAGTGGTCACTAACTGACCCCATCATGTATGTCAATACATTTGTAAATACTGTGTAATATAATATATATATATATATATATATATATATGTATGTTATGGCCAATGTATATATATATATATATATATAGTATGCTACGGCCACTGTCTGCTAGGCGGCCAATAGCAGTTATTGGCCAACTAAACCAATTGCAGACATTGGTCAGCTAAACCGGCACAATGTCCGGCTGGGTGCGACCGGTCAATGTCTAACTGACAATTGGGAAAGTATCGTGTGAAAGAGATAACAATCTATTACGAACTTTTTGAACATTTAAACAAGATAAAATTACTGCAGATTAACCACTGGACCGACACCTTTTATTAAATTTGCGCAGATTTAGTTGAGATTTGCCGTGTTTTATTTTTTTTTACTAATTGACATAATTAAAACTTTTAATTGTTTTTCTTTGTTATCCGACACATTCACCGATTCTATTTCTAAATTATCACGTCCGATTCAGATCCCGGCCCCATAACAAAATAAATAGAACAAACAGACTTTATGGACTATAGAAAATGGGTTATATCGGGGTCCTATTTATCAAATTTGAAACCGGAAATCGGACTGAATTATTCACACAGTCACACAATTCATACGCAATATCAATCTCACAGGTTAATATTTGAACCTAACATAAAATTAGTGTTTTTTTTTTAGTTTTTGATGTCGATCAGTGGTAGGCACACTCAAATTTGTCGAATATTGCAAAGCAGCCCACGGGCACATCTGTTAGTGAACCCTTGCACTAAATGATGTATAGAACAAGAGAGATCTAATGGCTGACGTTGACACAGTTCACCTAATACAAAAAGTACTATATTCCTAGATCCTTGAGATTCGACACTCCTCTATCAAAGTAATATAAGGAGTCGAGTTGTGTAAGCGCTCAACTGTAGACATGAGGATCTCGGGATCGATCCACGGTGAGAACCAAGGGAATATTTGGGGGGTCATTTTTTTTTTTAAATCTGCAGTTTTAAATAGTTACTGTGATTTTAAATATGAGACGTGAGAGTCTTAAATATTCAACAGTAATAATAAAATATTAGCTTTCAAATTAATGGTGTCCATTTTTTTTACAACTGATATATATATATATATATATATATATATATATATATATATATATATATATATATATATATCATTTTAAAATTGCCAAACGAAAACTATTGTAATAATTTAAAAATTCTCCGACGATTAAAAAAAAATGGCCGCGTTCGCCGAAACAAATTTTGTTAATAAAATTCTTTCAAATTGGATCTAATTAGAAAATATATCTTTACAAACTTTACGTTATATAAAAAAGGTTTTCGGTTATCATTCTTGTTTTCTTTTTAAATTAAATACTTCTTGAATATTTTTTTTCATAGGTGGTGGGCGGAAGGTTTTCGAATGAGGGGGGGGGCGCTAAAAAGGTATTGTGCTCCGGGCGCGAGTTAAGCTCGCTACGCCACTGAACAGGCATGAACATCTGGCGTACGGTTTTAGAATTTAACATATCCTTTAGGTTGATAAAATAAAAATATAATAAATAATGTTTCGCAATTCCATTCTTAACAAGATTAATAGACCCTAATAATTACTTTTACCTATTCAGGATAACATCAAAGTTGGGATTTAGGTCTATCTTTATGCAAAGGATAGCTAGCGTACATCTGGTTATATAATAACATAGCAATTTAATAACACATAAATGAAGTGAACAAAATGAAGTGAACAAAATGAAGTGAACTAAATGTAATGAAACAATGACCAGCTGACAGCCAAAGTCAAAGTGAAATTTTTTTGCGCCTAGATTGTCAAGTTTTGTTAGTCAAAAATGTACACTGCTCAGTAAAAGGTTTATGTTTTTTACTATCAGTCCACTGTCTATGACATGTTTGTCCAAAGCCCGCCACTGGTCAGTGTTTAGCTGGACAAGACATGAGCGGTAAGATAAAGTCATGCTGAAAACGTCACAGCGACCCATTGTTGACTTAATGTCCAAACATGGCTGCCTAAACATTTTCGTGTCACATTGACCGGTTCCGTTACTGTATAACAGGTCATTGTAATGTCCACGTATCTCCAACCTAATTGGAACCTCCAGCCAGTATTGTGACAGTTGTACAGTTAGCTATATTCACCACACACAGCTGCACCACGCAGATATTTCACATCCCACAGGGAAAGCCCGTAGCCTGAATAGGGCTAATCAGCCTTTGCCGCCACGAAGTCACAAGTTTAGTCATAGATATCTATGAGTTTAGCAGACTTTAGAAATACAAGTCCAGTTATTAGCGGAATAATTCGTTGTATGTTTGCAGATATTAGAAGTACAGGTACAGATATAAGGGAAATAGAATGATTTATGTTGGCAGACTTTAAGATACATGCAGACATTATGTCAAGACACAAGCGGGATACACTGATTTATGTTAGCAGACACTAAAGTACATGCAGACATCATCATGCCCAGACATAAGCGGAATACATTTATTTATGATAGCAGACATTATCAAAGTTCCTGTAAGGATTACATATAGATCTCTAAATCCTAATTACTGCGTGTGGGGAGAGGGGGTAATTAGAATCCTAGAGATGCAAGAGTCTCTTTGATATGTCACTTCCAGTGTGCTAGATTTTGTTATATTATTCCATTACTTTGGTTCCCTAGTTTTTGTTATATTATTCCATTACTTTGGTTCCCTAGTTTTTGTTACATTATTCCATTACTTTGGTTCCCTAGTTTTTGTTACATTATTCCATTTCTTTGGTTCCCTAGTTTTTGTTAAATTATTCCACTACTTTGGTTCCCTAGTTTTGATAAAAATGACAATGACGCGACGATGAAAGTATTTTTATTACATAAACAACAGGATTGTGGTTCTTGTAGATCTCATGCGTGCCCCCCCCCCCCTTGCTTTTGTTCTATTACAGAGGCTGTGTTTGTAGAGCCCAGTTTACCTCAAAATGTATTCAATCGGCAGACAACAGAGGAGTTGCTTTCATTTGGTAGACAGTGGCAGTATATGTTTTGGACATGAGCAGAGAACTTCATGCAGACATTGACTTCACCTGTATCGTCCGCCTATTTTATACGGCAGCTACTCTCTGATATGACACAGCTAATTTTTTTCTACTGAAGCCAGGTTTCCGCCAGCTAGTTTTGGGCCACGGGCAATTCCCCCACCTTCTTGGGCTCCTCATATCATAATACACAAATTGCAATGTCATTCATAGCAGAATACAGAACATAACGGGGCTCAAAAGGACGGGGGGGGGGGGGGACTAAAAGGCCGACGGTGTCTAGTGAGTCTCTACATCTGTTAGGCTTGCACCCTTCTGTAGCTTTGCTGAAAAGAAAAAAAAATACAAAATTAAGAGCAAATTAACATTTAATGCAAACGTGCCTTTTTTTAAAAGCAGTATTTCCCAACTAATTAGATATCTCGGAAGGGTAGGTTGGAGTAGATTCCTCAGTAAAATATGTTTAAGGATTGTATGTACAATATGTTTAAGGATTGTAGGTACAATATGTTTATGAAATGGCGGCGTCATGACTAGATATTTTAAAAAAAAAGTCTTGGCCTCTTGAGGCCATATACCAGTGTGATGGGCCACTTAAAACAATATTTCGGCTGTAATGGGCCACTTGAGCTTTGCACCAGCTTTGATGGGGCACTTGAACAGTAAAATCGGCTGTAATAGGCCACTTGCACAATATACCAGCTTTGATGGGGCACTTGAACAGTAAAATCGGCTGTAATAGGCCACTTGCACAATATACCAGCTTTGATGGGGCACTTGAACAGTAAATCGGCTGTAATAGGCCACTTGCACAATATACCAGCTTTGATGGGGCACTCTAACAATATATGGGCTGCACCGATTCTCCTTTAATCCACTGACAGTATTTAAATATGTGTTTACCGATGTGTTCTATTGCTTGTTCCAATCTCTAGAGGGTGCAAAAAGGTTCAAACTGCTAATCAATAACGGATTCTTTGATCTGTCTCGACTTTAATTGGTCATTTAGTTGTTTATATATTTTCTTACTAAACTAAGTCGGGCTGACCAGTCTTGTAGTTCAAGTAGATTGAATGGTAATGGTCACTTTTAAGATGCCCGGTTAATTTCGTCATATATCTCGGTTACGGACTACGCTCCTATATCGGCTTAGCATGAGAACCGGGCGTTAGTCTATGAAGGTCAGAACCGGGCGTCAGTCTGTGACAGTCAGAACCGGGCGTTAGTCTATGAAGGTCAGAACCGGGCGTCAGTCTGTGACAGTCAGAACCGGGCGTCAGTCTGTGACAGTCAGAACCGGGCGTGAGTCTGTGACAGTCAGAACCGGGCGTCAGTCTATGAAAGTAAAGGCATTGTGCCAACCAACGTTATGTTCATTGTTATATAGTTCAATTTTAACTACCTAAACATATGTATTGGGGATGTAGAGTGGTAGTGGTAGAGCGTCCGCTTTGCATGTGAAAGGCCCCGGGTTCGATCCCCGGCATCTCCATTTTTTTTTGTTCCAACTGTTTGAAATTAATAACGGAATATAGCTTTTTAAAACATTTATCAAACGTATCCTTAAAACAAACAAAAATAATAAACATTTGTAAAATGACTTATAGAACAGACGTTGTTGATTGACCAAAAATAAAACCTGGTCAGATCTTACAGAGTAGGTATGTAAGTATGTTTGAGTATATGTGTGTGTGTATGTGTGTGTGTATGTGTGTGTGTGTGTGTGTGCGTAACACGAGGAGAATGGATGGTGTGTATTTCGCCAAGAACGATAAATCATATCACAAACAGAGTAATTCAAAAGTGGGTAAACACCCCCATCAATGGAGTGGGTGATACGTTGGTCACATGACCGCCGTGTGGGTGCCAGAAGATTAATGTCGATTTGTGCACTTGACACGTTGAATGAACCCACAAGCAACGCAACAGGGCACAAGCAACACTAACGTATACACACAAACAACATTAACATATACATACTTACAAACAAACACACAGAAAGAACGGAAGAACCGTCTAACTGACCCCCCCTTACACATATAAACATATATATAAGCACACACACACACACACACACATATATAGAGAGAGTTAGAGAGAGAGAGAGAGAGAGAGAGAGAGAGAGAGAGAGAGAGAGAGAGAGAGAGTGGGACAGGGGGAAGAAACACACAAATCTTCACATTGTAAACAATGAAAACATTTCGTCACACGATTGCATTGCAAGGTGGCTGGTGGGGTGTCCTTAACTCCAACACTCACCGAGTTGTATTATTTGACTTTCTGATTTGAGCCCCTTCTATTTGGGTTTCAAATTCTTGTCTTTTAGTTCCATTGTCGTGGCGCTGCCATGCTACCGGCGTCAAACACAAGGGGCGATGATCCTCTAGAATGCATAATACGTCAGTCGTGACAGACCCGCAGTTGTCGATTCTTGTTTTGTTACCACGTCAAGAACGCGATAAGATTCGCAAAAAATATAATCATAATAAAAACTTGAAATAACAAAACAAACAAAACAGAAACGTTTTCTTACCACAAATTGAACCAAACCAGGTATAAATATCAATTTGTGGATTAAATCTGGGAATTTTTATTAATCCTCCAATCTTTCGCTTGTTAATGTGTTTTGGAGTCACAAACCGTTCCGTGTCAATATTTGATGCGTCAGTGTTGTGATTGTGTTAAGTGGCCCATGGACGTGACAGGACTAAGCCCCCCGGATAAAAAAAATTGAAATGGAAAGTATAATAAATGTAGAATATTATATAAATGTATGTATTTTCTGAGAGGCGGTGGCGTATCGGTGGGTGTGAGGGGGGCATATAGTTTTGATCAATGTGTAACTGACACTTTCGGGGAAACTCAAATTACGTTTTAATCAAAAACTAAACATAACAACAGAAAAACAGAATAAGAATGCCCAAAATACGTTTCTATGTCTGTGATCATCCATCTTGGATACATATAACTGAGCTAATGGTCTGAATCGAATAGTCTAATCTATTCATTTCACACATACAACACAGATTTATCAAATCAAATAAATTAATCATAAACCAATTACATAATATATGTGTTTTGTTTTGTGTCACTCACTAAATAGTTATAAAGTATTACATTTTAAATAACGTTTATTTTTTAAAGCTAGTAATTTTTTAAATGGGTGGGGAGGGGATTGCTTTGAGATCCACTGACTCCAGTCACCATCATCCCCTGTCACCATCATCCCCTGTCACCATCATCCCCTGTCACCATCATCCCCGGTCACATCATCCCCTGTCACCATCATCCCCTGTCACCCATCCGTTGCCATTCCTAACCCTGTGTTTGTGGGATATATCTAGAAATAGATCTACACATCCTAGCAGAGAAATCTACAGATCGATATACCTATCCTTGATATAGATATGTAAGGATAGGTTTATCTATCTATAGATATGTAAGGATGGGTTTATCTATCTATAGATATGTAAAGAATGGGTTTATCTATCTATAGATATATAAGGATGGGTTTATCTATCTATAGATATGTAAGGATGGGTTTATCTATCTATAGATATGTAAGGATGGGTTTATCTATCTATAGATATGTAAGGATGAGTTTATCTATCTATAGATATGTAATGATGGGTTTATCTATCTATAGATATGTAAAGATGGGTTTATCTATCTCTAGATACACTGAACAAGAAAAGTAGAAAATACTAGGAACATACCCACAAACCCCTGAGCCTTTTTAGATAAACATCTCATCCTTATAGATATCAGTGACATCTGTAGATAGATAAACCCATCTTTACATATCTAGAGATAGATAAACCCATCTTTACATATCTCTAGATATCTCTAGACTCAGGGGTTTGGGGGGTATGTTCCTAGTATTTTTTACTTTTCTTGTTCAGTGTATCGTCTTGTTTGTATTTTGTTTTATACCAAGCCCAACCCCCTAAACATGTTAATTGTGAGAGGGTGCTGGTTTGGATTTTCAACTTGGTACCTGACCTTAAAAAAAAAATATCATTGAACGTTTTGTTATATTTCTGAAATATTTCGAAGGTAAATACTATAGCTGTTAGACTTTTGATGTCCCGCCGTATTTACCATTACACTGAAGTCACAAATGAATTATTAGAATAGGACTTCGTGAAATGTTTGGATTAATGTGAGATACATTGAAGCAAAATGTTGAATGGAAATCTGAGAATCGATCACTTGTGTTGTTAGCAGTTTGATAGATAAATTGTTTAAAATATTCTTTCAAAAGCTGTTCATGAAAAAAAAAAAACAAGTTAAAATAACATTTCATAATAACTTAAATGTGAGCTTGATATGTTGATTGGTGTGGCATCATCAGTTGACCTTAACTTAAAATATGTAATGTGTTGGGGTCAAAGGTTGATGGAGAGCTCACTTTGATGCTGTGCTTGAGGTCAAGCGGGATATTTATAAACTTAGTGAGGATAAGTGATCCAAATTTGTTTGCAGCACCAAACAGCGAAATATGGGGGGTTGGGGGAGGGAAACAACGTTTTCTTTGTCTAGTTTTGTGAACAGATTTGAACCACAAGTTTTGACTTTTTTTTTTCCCCCGAAGATACCCACCTCCAAAACACATGTTCCACGGGGAACAAGTTCCCTAGCTGTATCTCTTCTTGTTTAAAAAAAAATGTCTAATCATAAAATAGACAAGTTTGTTCAGCCTGCTAAGAGATGCCATATCCCAGGCCTTGTAGAAACAATAAACTAACCCCATCTCCCCACCCCCCCCCCCCTAGTGCCGAGCAGTTGGCCCGGATCTGTGGCATGCCGGATAAATCCGCAAGTGTTGCTCTGTCGCCAACGCATCCACCCCTCCCCCCCCACACACACACCCACCCACCACAGCGTGACCTCTTGTTTGTCGCAGTAGTCGCTTTAACTAAATTTGACAAACTCTCATGTCACCGCCCCTGGGGGAAATATCGTGGTCTGAATTACCATGTTACACGGGGTGGGGTGGAGGGGGGGGGAGAGATAGGGAGGGGGAGGGGAGGGAAGAGAGAAGATATTATGTTTTAAAAACACAAACAAAACGTATTCGTTCCTAATTATTTTCAACTTTACTGCTACATCGGCAGATTTTAATTTCGCGGTATTTTTTTTTAAATATATTTTCAAATTCAATGTTGTTTCTAGACCAGCATAATGTACAACATAATGAACAAGATAATGTACAACATAATGTACAACATAATGTACAACATAATGTACAACATAATGTACAACATAATGTACAACATAATGTACAACAACAACACTAGTGATAGGGCGACGTCAAGGTTTTTTATACCGATTCCCACGCGAGTTCCTATTCGGATTTTTATTTCCAGACCTTAATAACTCCTCCATAATAGAATGCAGTGTTTCTCAAACTGTCGACATATGTGAACCAGAGATGAGCGGACAGCGGACGCGTCCGCTTGCGGACGCAGATCGCAGACTTTTCCGAATCCGCGGACTGACAGCGGACGCTTCGTATGGTTAGTTGCGGACTCGCGGACTGACGCGGATCTTCTTTAGCGTTACCATAAAAAAATTTCAAGTCATTTATAAACAGCTAAATTTCAGCAATGCGGACGCGCGGACTGACTGCAAACCAATGTTGTAAAATTCTGCGGACACGGACGCGGACGCGGATCATTGATAGAAATCCATGGACGGACGCGGACGCTAAATTTCAAGATCCGCACACATCAGTGATGTGAACCCCACTTTTTATTTTCTTAATACTGAGTAATAGTGAGTTCCCCTGATAAAATAACGTGCAAGTTGTTTTCCTTCAATGCACTATTTTTCGCTTCAGTCGTGCGTCTTTTACCCGATGTTCACAGCACGGTGCAGCGCGTACCTGCCAAATTCTTCAATCACTACTAGGGGGTTAGGGTTTCACACTTTGGGGAAACACTGAATGAATCGGATCACGCGTCCGATTTGGATACCAAAAATAAGTTCAAATATCCTCGATTGCAAAGATTCTTTACATTTCTAGTTTATAGACTACATGTATGCACGTCACACGCCTAGCATTACATCTCTAGTTTATAGACTACACGTCAAGCATTACATGTCTAGTTTATAGACTACACGTCACACGTCTAGCATTACATGTCTAGTTTATAGACTACACGTCACACGTCTAGCATTGCATGTCTAGTTTATAGACTACATGTCACACGTCTAGCATTCAATGGTAACCAAGCTAATAGCCAGACTTGTGAACTAACAATTAAGACACTTGCAATTTCGCTTCCCCCTTTTTTAAAAAAAGAGATAAGTTTATAATTTATAACCATTCCATGTCCCTTTAAAAACAGATTTTTTTTATTAAATATTAGGCGTAACTAGGAGTTGGGAAAGGGGGGAGGGGGTATTTTAGGTGTTGGACTGGGAAGGGGGGGTGCTATCTAACTTTAAAAAAAAAAGATTAACGAGTGAAGATCTGTTGAGAAAACTTTCAAAAGGAGTTGGAGACAAACAATGAAGACAAAACAAGAGAGTCAGCAGATTTGAAGAGTCAGTAGATTTGGAGAGAGTCAGTAGATTGACTTTTCAGCCACAGCCACACACTTTATGTTGACGGGTGAAACACAAAACTTTCATGGATAAAAAAAAATTATATATATATATAAATGAGTTTATCTGTGATAGCAGTGAGTGCCACTGAGAGATTTACGTAGACAAACAAAATGTGAAATTTGTGTCCAGTTCAGTTTTTATATTTGTTGATATATATATATATAGGGTTTGTTGATATATATATATATATATATATATATAGGGTTTGTTGATATATATATAGGGTTTGTTGATATATATAGGGTTTGTTGATATATATATATATATATATATATATATATAGGGTTTGTTGATATATATATAGGGTTTGTTGATATATATATAGAGAGAGGTTGGTTGATATATATAGGGTTTGTTGATATATATAGGGTTTGTTGATATATATATAGGGTTTTTTGATATATATATATATATAGGGTTTGTTGATATATATATATATTTTTTAAGTTTGACGTGAGATTCAAGGGAGAAAAAAGTTTTCTCAATGTATATATTACTTGTGGCCTATATTCAAGTCGAAGTTTGAATGATTTTATTTTATTTGATTTTATTTTCTGAATGGAGTGTATAGCTGTTTGCCTCGGGCAAGGTGTCACTATATGCGGGAAGGGAGGAGGGTGTATTTACTGTGACATGTGTCATTGTCTCCCGGGACGTTCGGGGTGGCGCGGGGGGGGGGGTGCACAGACAGAGATGTCGAATGTGTGGAGAAGAGCCGCGGGTTATTGAAAGAAACATAAGCGTGAACTGCGGGAGAAACGAAAAGTTGGTGCGTGTGTAGATGGTGTATCTGTATCTTTGTTTGAATATCTGCATGTTTTTATGTCAGCAGATATGTGAGGCTGCTATGAGAAGATGCTATATGAGGGTGCTTTTTAAAGGTGATATGTGAGGAACTGAGGATGCTATGTGAGGATGCTATATGAGGGTGATATGTTATGGTGAAATGTGAGGGTGATATGTGGGGGTGATATGTGAAGGTGATATGTGAGGGTGATATGTGGGGGTGATATGTGAGGGTGATATGTGATGGTGATATGTGAGGGTGATATGTGGGGGTGATATGTGAGGGTGATATGTGAGGGTGGTATGTGAGGGTGATATGTGATGGTGATATGTGGGGGTGATATGTGATGGTGAAATGTGAGGGTGATATGTGGGGGTGATATGTGAGGGTGATATGTGAGGGTGATATGTGAGGTTGATATGTGATGGTGAAATGTGAGGGTGATATGTGAGGGTGATATGTGATGGTGATATGTGAGGGTGGTATGTGAGGGTGATATGTGATGGTGATATGTGGGGGTGATATGTGATGGTGAAATGTGAGGGTGATATGTGGGGGTGATATGTGAGGGTGATATGTGAGGGTGATATGTGAGGGTGATATGTGAGGGTGATATGTGAGGGTGATATGTGAGGTTGATATGTGATGGTGAAATGTGAGGGTGATATGTGGGGGTGATATGTGAAGGTGATATGTGAGGGTGATATGTGGGGGTGATATGTGAGGGTGATATGTGATGGTGATATGTGAGGGTGATATGTGAGGGTGATATGTGATGGTGATATGTGGGGGTGATATGTGATGGTGAAATGTGAGGGTGATATGTGGGGGTGATATGTGAGGGTGATATGTGAGGGTGATATGTGAGGTTGATATGTGATGGTGAAATGTGAGGGTGATATGTGAGGGTGATATGTGATGGTGATATGTGGGGGTGATATGTGATGGTGAAATGTGAGGGTGATATGTGGGGGTGATATGTGAGGGTGATATGTGAGGGTGAAATGTGAGGTTGATATGTGATGGTGAAATGTGAGGGTGATATGTGAGGGTGATATGTGATGGTGATATGTGAGGGTGAAATGTGAGGGTGATATGTGATGGTGATATGTGAGGGTGATATGTGAGGGTGATATGTGAGGGTGATATGTGGGGGTGATATATGAGGGTGATATGTGAGGGTGATATGTGGGGGTGATATGTGAGGGTGATATGTGAGGGTGATATGTGAGGGTGATATGTGAGGGTGATATGTGGGGGTGATATGTGATGGTCCAAGAAATCGTTAACTTTCTTAATGTGACTCTTAAAATGTATTTCGGCGGTATTAATAGAATCTTTACCATCTGCCAATCACGATTTAGTTGACAGTTTCGTAACGACACAAACTATTTAAAGCACAAGACTAGGGCTGTACCGGAATCCGATTCCGGTTCCTGTTAAGCCGGATTCCGGCAGTTTTAACAAATCCGGTTCCGATTCCGGCTCCGGTTAAAATGTGCCGGATTTAAGCCGGATTTCTTTGTTGTTTGAAATTTGTAAGAAATTTTTTTAGCGCAACATAATTTTGAAATATTTAGCGCTATACAATTAAATTAAAACAATAACGTCCTTTGCTTTTTTAAAACTAAAATAACGTCGATCGCTTTTAGCTCTATATGTAAGTAAATATATATTAAAAAGGAAGATTTAAATCGTATTTAGTCTAGTCTTAATAAGACACCGTACCTTCCGCTACTTTTGATTCGTACTTTTTATAAACTATATTGTTTAGCTATAAAAGTTTAACTTCTTTAAAGAGTAGACAACGATATATTTTTGGGTTTTTACAGTTTAAAAATAGGTCGATGATTTATTTTTCTGCAAATTTTTTAATTTAGCGGATTTTGTCACGATTTGGATAAAATTCCTTGCATATTTAGATGATAAATAACTTGAAGATACATTTTTAATTGAATATTAAAGTGATATTGATTTAGATTTGAAATGCATTTTAAATTTGCGTTTTATGAGAAATAGTCAGATAATGGTTTAAAGGAAAGTATGAATGAAATAACAAGGTTTGGTGACGTCACTATGGAAAACTAAACTATATATATATATTTGGAATTCATTTATTAATAAACATGTTTATTATACTTTCTAAGATATGTTATCCATTTCTTTGTTTGATTGTAATAAAAATCAAGTTAAATTAGGTACAGCTTTATTAAAATAAATTTTTAAAATAAAGAACCTGTTATTTTGACAGAGTTATCTTTCTTAACTCAAGATTGGGGAAGGGATTTTAGTCCATTCTTCAAGATCTAAATGGTTAATACTGTTTTTTGCTATCTAGAACTTAAAAACTAAATTTTTATTCTATTTTTTCATTCTTATATCTTTTTTATGTTAGGCGAGAACTTATTACTTCGTTAGGAAGAGTTACTATTTAATTTGGTAGAATCCGGTTCCTGTTCCGATTCCGGCAGGATTCAAATATTAAATCCGATTCCGGTTCCGATTCCTGCAGGATCTAAAAATTACAATCCGGTACAGCCCTACACAAGACCTATGTTTTACAATGACATGCATACTTAGTTGGTCGAGAGTTCACCCAGCTCCTGACTTTAGTTGGTCGAGAGTTCACCCAGCTCCTGACTTTAGTTGGTCGAGAGTTCACCCAGCTCCTGATTTTAGTTGGTCGAGAGTTCACCCAGCTCCTGACTTTAATTGGTCGAGAGTTCACCCAGCTCCTGACTTTAGTTGGTCGAGAGTTCACCCAGCTCCTGATTTTAGTTGGTCGAGAGTTCACCCAGCTCCTGACTTTAGTTGGTCGAGAGTTCACCCAGCTCCTGACTTTAGTTGGTCGAGAGTTCACCCAGCTCCTGATTTTAGTTGGTCGAGAGTTCACCCAGATCCTGATTTTAGTTGGTAGAGAGTTCACCCAGCTCCTGACTTCAGTTGGGGGAGTATAGGTGTGTGTGTGCGTTGCGCTAGCCACACATCCCTGCAATATACCATGTCTGTAGGAAAAGATACATTTCAAACTTCCATTGACCCGATGACATTGAACATTAGGCTAAATTCTTTTTCATTTTACTTAGTAGTTCGTTACTATATCAAAAAGGGTCTCTATTTTAAAAAAAGGTGTCTTTGGCAATCTTAATTTTTAAAGGCAGAAATTTACATTTTGTTCCTTAGAAATGAAGCAGTTAATTTTAATAACAACATTTTCTATAACATTAATTTCTATAACATTAATTTCTATAACATTAATCTCAACCAAATGCAAAGTGTATGTACTGTTGCTTTTTGTGCACTTACTGTACAGTTACTACCTTTAAATATAGTAAAAAAATCGTTAGATTTGAATCTGACCGGATACAGATCAGACACAGATCAGATCACACAGAGATCAGAACAGATACAAATCGGACAAGACACAGATCAGACACAGATTAGACCACACAGAGATCAGAACAGATACAAATCAGACAAGACACAGATCAGATGCAGATCATACCACACAGAGATCAGAACAGATACAAATCAGACAAGACACAGATCAGACACAGATCAGACCACACAGAGATCAGAACAGATACAAATCAGACAAGACACAGATCAGACACAGATCAGACAAACACAGGTGATTTCTTTTTTAAAACATTGATATATTCAAATGTTAATTACTTCCAAACAAGTATGCAATTATCACACCGTTGTGGGGAATTTGTAAAACAGAATAGAATAAACTCAATTATTTCAAGTTACCCATTCTGTTTGTTTATTTTCATTCATTCGTTTGTCTCATTTTTAAACCGGTTGGGTCCAGAACAAGGGGATCAGCGACACTACTTACAACTCTGCCGTTGTCAGGTCCCGAGCCCTGGAAGAGTAAGGAGGAGGGTTAGTCGTAGGGCTAGCAACCCAAACCCTGTAAAAAAAAAACATAACGGATACGGAAACCAATGCAATACACACTAACGAAACTCCCAAGCCGAAATCAGGAAGAGGCCTTGATCGAGGACCCCCCCCCCCATGACGCTGGTTGGGGGAAAGCCACACGGAAGCCAACCATCAGACAACTCTTCTGACGATGAAGGCAAAAACCAGAATAGGAAGGAAGCCTCCAGAAGATGTAACAATACACCTGCTTCACCGCAAACTGGAGTTGGGACATTAAAAAATGAACTACAAAAACTATATAAGACTAATTTGTAGGGAGCGACCGATAATCGGATCGGTATCGGTATCGGACCGATATTGGCACTATCGGTTAATATCGGATCGGCCGATTGTTGTAGGGAGCGACCGATAGTCGAACCGATATTGGCACTATGGGTTAACTGTCGGACCGGCCGTTTTTTGGCTGCCGATACATTGTTTTTTTTTTTCACAACAGAGTTGCAGAAAAAAAAAATCAGTAAATAACCCAATTCTATAACTAGATCAGACAAGATTTAAAAAAAAAAAAGAAAAAAAAAACCCGTACACAGAAATTGTCACGTCTACATCAGAGATATGACCTTGAAACAATAGGATTGGCATTTCTTAATTCTAATGTATGACCTTGAATGATACAATTAGTGAACATCTGTGTGTATTTTTTGTTGGGATGGGAAGTTGGGGGAGGGGGGGGAACAAGACTTACGTGTGGGCGAAGTGTCACGAAATATGACAGGGAAGGGGTAAGCATGGGTTGACATACGTCATTAGCTGTAGCACGAGAAAAACACGTGTTTGGCATTGTTGTTGATTAAAAAAAATATCGGTATCTGGGGGGGGGTGTAAAAAAGACACGCGTGGGCGAAGTGTTACAAAATATGTGAACATGGGTTGAAATACGTCATACAGCACGAGAATAACACGTGTTTGGCATTGTTGTTGCTTAAGGGGCTGTCCATTAATTACGTCAACAAAATAGGGGGGAGGGGGGTCAGAAAATTTTTG
>JAGDYQ010000032.1:843544-848544 GCA_021962125.1 Bulinus truncatus | reverse complement strand
ACTTCTTATACCCCCCAACTACACGAAGACTTGGTGTGTGCCTATATGATAAAGGTTGAAAATTAAACAAATGACTTAAGACCCGTGCACCTACGTGACGTCACATTCAGCTGGGAAGATGGGGGGGGGGGGGGGAGGTTGGGGTTGGCAGTAGTTGGCACTCCCTGACAAGTGGTTCTATCTATCTATCTATCTATCTATCTATCTATCTATCTATATATCTATCTATCTATCTATCTATCTATCTATCTATCTTAATCTATGCTTTGCCATACTAAGCGTCTTTATTTAATCGATGGTAGTTTTCATGCTCGATTATATGTGGGGATGTAGCTCAAATGTAGGTTCGATCCCTGGCATCTCCATAATTTTTTTTTTTTTAATTAGACGGAATTATTTTTTTTTTACTGTCGCTGATATTACTGTTATTGGTGAACTCTGTGGAATTAATAATCTTATAGTTGTACATGTCTGGATCTTTGTTTATCGAGCATCTCCTTATACTCCATCTTCAAAGTCATTAAAAAATGTCATTTAGTTTTACAAAGGTCAATCCGATATTTTTATTATCAATGTATCATTCATTTTTTAATATGATATTTATTTTAATTGATGAAGTTGTCTCAGAATTCAATGTTTTTAAATACACCATAAGTCGGAAGTTCTTTTTAATAATCTGTTATTGTATATCAATTTTTACTTATTGCATTATTAGAAAACCTTAGAGGCGTCGACATAATGCTAATCCCTAAATATCTCTGGTAGTGCACTCCTATGGCTCCCAGAAATATTTCTGGTAGTGTACTCCTATGGAATGTACAATATACTGCAGTTAAAGACATTGGAATGTACAATATGCTACAGTTAAAGACATTGGAATGTACAATATACTGCAGTTAAAGACATGGAATGTACAATATACTGCAGTTAAAAACATTGGAATGTACCATACACTGCAGTTAAAGACTACATTAAAAAAGAGAAAGAACCTTGACATCACAAATAAAACAGTAAGATAGATGAAGTAACTGCAAGCTTCTTGCATAAATAGAGATGAAGCATTTGGGCTTTGTACTACTGTATTATCCCATCGCTACAAACATTTCATCTTCCCCTATGGCGCCCAATGGCAAAGAAAACATTACTTACTTACTTACTTACTTACTTAATTACTTTACAAAATGAATCGTTTAGACCCAAAGTAGCTTAACTCACGAATTTGGTTAGTCTAGTCTGGCTTAAAATGTAAGTCTAGTCTGGCTTAAAATGTTAGTCAAGTCTGGCTTAAAATTTTAGTCTAGTCTGGCTTAAAATGTTAGTCTAGTCTGGCTTAAAATGTAAGTCTAGTCTGGCTTAAAATGTTAGTCTAGCCTGGCTTAAATTTTAGTCAAGTCTGGCTTAAAATTTTAGTCTAGTCTGGCTTAAAATGTTAGTCTAGTCTGGCTTAATATGTTAGTCTAGTCTGGCTTAAAATGCCTTAATTAATAAGTTTAATTATGATTATTTTACGTTTATTCCATGTTGGGTCACTGCATGTAAGCAACAGCTAAGACATAGCTTTCTGTTTGATGTTTACTCCCTTGATAAAGCAGAATTTAAACTAATTATTTTCAATTAATGTTACTTCCTGACTGTGGAAGGGTTCAGGGTTCGAACCTCAGTGATAATATCGGGATTTTTTCACGTCTTGGTGAAGGTTTCCAAGTCCATTCAGCTTTAAATGGGCACCACAACTTATGTTGGGAAAAGTAAATGGGTACCACAACTTATGTTGGGGAAATTAAATGCGGAACTATCAACGCAATCCCTCAACATGCCGTGTCTACTAAAACTGGTGAATTCTACACTTCATTTGCCCTAATTGGCCCGTACGGAACTTTAACTATTTTTTTAATGCATATAATCTAAAATTGTTCTATTCGATTTTAACGCTCTCACCCACACCATTGTTTTTAAAATGGTGTTATGTTTTTTCTTCTTTTAAAGATATTTCGTTGCAACCATGTCTGGTGTCTGGTGGAGGGTCATCGGCTCACTAGGGGGCCCTTCAAATGATGGAATTATTGTTTTAGTAGGTCAAAGTTCAAATATTTAACAGGGACCTCCCCCCCCCCCCAATTCGTTAATAACACTCGTAGCCTTGACTTTTTTTTTTTAATTTAGTTATATATTTATCAGAGAGATGTGCATATGATTTTATTCATCAGAGAGATGTGCATATGATTTTATTCATCAGAGAGATGTGCATATGATTTTATTTAATTTTCAGCGCTATGATTTCAAAAAATAAAATACACATCTATAATAAAATGTATGTTTGTTTTTTTTTTTTATATTAGGATGCTCTTGTGAGAACACACCGGACACGCTACTGTAACAAAACGTGTTAGATTCTTCCCGGTGTCACGTTAGTAACGGAGCCCATGATTGTTTTTGCCACCCCTCAAGAAACAAGCGCGGGACGGTGACGTTACACCTCGTCAATAATGCGTCGTCTGCAATGTGAGGTCACGGATACCTCTCGTTCAGACATAACGCCCGGCCCACACACACCCACCCCTGCCAACAACACGTCTTTACCCCCCCCCACCCACTCCCCTTATGGCTGCTACAAGAAGGGGGTACAGAGAAAGAAAAAAGATAATAACAGGAAATATTTCTTTGCGTAAAGGTGGCAAGCGAAGTCACTTTAAAACAAAGGGAAGTCACTTTTTAAATAATGGGAAGTCACTGAGAATACAAACGGAATGAACTAGTGTCGAGTTGAGTTTAAATTACAGTAAACAAAGGAATAGATACCAAGTGTACATTATGACTCAAGTCAACGTAGGATAGGTCATGTACGTCTGATAAGACTAACACGAGGGAACTAGTAATGTAGGATAGGTCATGTACGTCTGATAGGACTAACACGATGGAACTAGTAATGAGCTATGGGTCTTGTACGTCTTACAGGACTAACACCATGGAACTAGTAATGTAGGATAGGTCTTGTACGTCTGATAGGACTAACACGATGGAACTAATAATGAACTATGGGTCTTGTACGTCTTACAGGACTAACACTATGGAACTAGTAATGTAGGATATGTCATGTACGTCTGATAAAACTAACACGATGGAACTAGTAATGTAGGATATGTCATGTACGTCTGATAGGATTAACACGATGGAACTAGTAATGTAGGATATGTCATGTACGTCTGATAGGACTAACACGATGGAACTAGTAATGTAGGATATGTCATGTACGTCTGATAGGACTAACACGATGGAACTAGTAATGTAGGATATGTCATGTACGTCTGATAGGACTAACACGATGGAACTAGTAATGTAGGATATGTCATGTACGTCTGATAGGACTAACACGATGGAACTAGTAAATGTCTTTTGTCTTCGGAAGTGGGGCATTTTTTTTTTTACATTTAATTTTCCTTGTCACTGGTGTAGCAGATTTAGGCTGGCTGTGTTCGGAATGAGTGGTGGGTGGTCAAACTCTGTTCATCTGACATAGACATATTTTATACTACTATATGGACAACTGCTCAAACTCTATCCATCTGACATGAGCTTATGTCAGCTAATAAACAGGAAGATTCACCAAACTCTGTCCATCTGACATGATCCCATGTCAGCTAGCATTGCCTGCGACATATGTCATGATGCAAACTATCCCTCGACTCCAGGAGTAGTACTCTGTCCACTTTCTAGCACCACCCAGAAATATCTTCAGAACAATATTAGCTTTCCAAAATTTACATTTTCACTAAAATAAACTTTCACTAAAATGCATACTTTCACTAAAATGTACACTTTTACTAAAATGTACTTTTACTAAAATGTACACTTTCAATAAAATGTACACTTTCACTAAAATTCACACTTTCACTAAAATGTACACTTTCACTAAAATGTATACTTTCACTAAAATGCACCACTTCACTAAAATGCACACTTTCACTAAAATGTACACTTTCACTAAAATGTGCACTTTCACTAAAATGTACTTTCACTAAAATGTACACTTTCAATAAAATGTACACTTTCACTAAAATGTACATTTTCACTAAAATGTACACTTTCACTAAAATGTACTTTCTCTAACAGGCTTGCAGTGACACCTATTGGCCAGCGAGATACCACACCCTCCCTTCTCCCCATATCATACGCACATGTTGACATGTAGCAACGAGAGGTCATCTTTCATTCAATCGGTACACAGGCTTATGTCGAAGACAAACCATAATTAAACATCTAATCCACTTTTGTCGTATCAGAAGATTACCCAATTATCCGGTGACAGCTATTGGACGAATTGCATCTACACATGCTATAGCTGAGGAGATCATGTGACACAATTTTAATGTCAGTTTTCAACAAAATATAATTATTTTATATATTGATATTCTTTGATCGAATAGTAAATAGAAATACGTTAATGAAGGTCTATCTAATTTCACAACAAGCTAATTTCATTATTTTTTTTCTTAATGATGATTTTGGTGTACCAGCGCAAAGTATGAGTTAAAATTACTGAACTTTGATTTTCTTTACAGATCTAAATAATCAGAAAATAGCATTATTAAAGCAGATACAAAATATAAATAACGCTTTGTTAGGCAGAGTAATCTATTTCTAAATCATGTTTTAATTTCACTACCTACTATGTCATAACAAGTGCTTCATCGAATAGATTAGCTTGTTACCAGCAGATATCTGACGAGATCATAAGACACACAACCAGCAGTGGAACCCTTGTTACCAGAATGAGATTGATCGAGACATCAATGTCTGCATACTTGGTGTTCACTAAGCTAGGCCTCCAAGTGTTATACGGGAATAAGTCCAGCAAGTCATTCAATGACTGTATTTAAATGATCTTTAGTGACACCATTACATCTGTATAATATACTTAGAGTAACAAATGAGTTAAAATTTTGATCACTGCATCTATTTTGAAGTGAAGCAAATGCACACATTTGGACAGTGAAGGTATA
>JAGDYQ010000032.1:822802-843044 GCA_021962125.1 Bulinus truncatus | reverse complement strand
TAACATATCAAGTTATCAATTAAGTTCTTATGAAATGTTATTTTAACTTGATTTTTTTTTTTACAAACAGCTTTTGAAAGAATATTTTAAACATTTCATCTAACAAACTGCTAACAACACAATTTTAAACAAAATTCTCACAACTATAGATAGTATTTACCTTCGAAATATTTCAGAAATCTAACAAAACGTTCAACGACTTTTTTTTTTTTTAAGGTCAGGTACCAAGTTGAAAATCCCAACCAGCACCCTCTCACAATAAACATGTTTAGGGGTTGGGCTTGGTATGAAACATAATACAAACAAGACGATACACTGAACAAGAAAAGTAGAAAATACTCAGGAACACCCCCGCCCCCCCTCAAACCCCCGAGTCTTTTTTTTTCTTTCATAGGATCTAAGAAATAATCATCTCATCCTTATAGATATCAGTGACATCTGTAGATAGATAAACTCATCCTTACATATCTATAGATAGATAAACTCATCCTTACAGATCTATAGATAGAGAAACTCATCCTTACATATCTACAAATAGATAAACTCACCCTTACATATCTATAGATAGATAAACTCATCCTTACATATCTATAGATAGATAAACTCATCCTTACATATCTATAGATAGATAAACCCATCCTTACATATCTATAGATAGATAAACTCATCCTTACAGATATATAGATAGATAAACCCTTCCTTACATATCTATAGATAGATAAACCCATCCTTACATATCTATAGATAGATAAACTCATCCTTACATATCTATAGATAAATAAACTCATCCTTACATATCTATAGATAAATAAACTCATCCTTACATATCTATAGATAGATAAGCTCACCCTTACATATCTATATCAAGGATAAGTTATATCGATTCCAGAGATGTCTACACGTTTAGATTCTGTTTCTAGATATATCCCCAGCAAACATAGGGGTAGGAACTGGCAACGGATGGGTGACAGGGATGATGATGGTGACAGGAGGATGAGGGTGACAGTGGGGATGATGGTGGATTAGGATGATGTGGTGACAGGGGATGATGCCAGACAGGGATGATGGTGACACAGGGAAGGACAGGTGACAGGGGATGATAAGACAGGGGGATGACGGTGACAGGTAATGATGGTGATTAGGTGCATGATAGTGACTAGAGTCAGTGGATCCCAAAGCAATCCCCTCCGCAACCATTTTAAAAAAAAATACTAAATTTTAAAAAGAAAAAAAACGTTATTTCAAAATGTAATACTTTGCGGAACCACTTCCATTGAGTGGAGTCAACAAAACAAAACATATTACGTTATGTAATTGGTTGATGATTAAATTATTTGATTTGAAAATCTCGTGTTAGTAAGTAGAAATGGATAGATTTAGACTATTCGATTCAGACCATTAGCTCAGTTATAGGCATTCCAATAGATGGATTGATTACAGACATGTAGAAACGTATTTTGGGCATTCTTATTCTGTTCTTTCTGCTGCTAGTGTTTAGTTTTGTGACTAAAATGTAACTTGAGTTTCCTGAAAGTGTCAGTTACAACATTGACTCAAAACTATATGCCCCTGTTACACTGCATTCTAGATACGCCACCGCCCTCTCTCAGAAAATACATACATTTACATAATATTCGTACATTTATTATACTTTTCCATTTCAACTTTTTTGTATCCGGGGCTTGAAGTCCTGTCATTACATCCATGAAACGTTTAATTAAACACAAATCACGTACAACACTAACGCATCAAATATTGACACGGTACGGTTTCATGACTCCAAAACACATTATCAAGTTATGAAAGATTGGAGGATTTCAATAAAAATCTTTCAGATGACTAATCCATACTATATTGATATTTATACCCAGTTTGGTTCAACTTGTGGTAAGAAAAACGCTTCTGTTTTGTTTGTTTTGTTAGTTTCAAGTCCTATTATGATTATATTTTTTGCGAATCTTATCGCAAGTTCTTGACGTGGTAACAAAATGCAAGAATTCGACAACTGTGGGTCTGGTTACCACTGACGTGTTATGATTCTGAGGATCACCGCCCCTGTGTATGACGCCGGTAGGCATGGCAAAGTCACGACAACGGAACCAGAAAGAGATGGTAGAACAGAAACCCAAACATAGGCTCACGGGAATCAGGAAGTCAAATAATACATCTAGGTGAGTGTTGGAGTTAAGGATGAATTCCTACCAGCATTCCTTGCAATGCAACTGGGGGACGAAATGTTTTCATTGTTTACAATGTGGAGATTTGTGTGTTTCTTCCGCCTTGTCTCTCTCTCTCTCTCTCTCTCTCTCTCTCTCTCTCTCTCTCTCTCTCTCTCTCTGTCTCTCTCTCTCTCTCTCTCTCTCTCTCTCTCTCTCTCTCTCTCTCTCTCTCTCTCTCTCTCTCTCTCTCACACACACACACACACACACACATATATATATATATATATATATTTATATATATTTATGTGTGTGTGTGTGTGTGTGTGCTTATATATATGTTTATATGTGTAGGGGGCTCAGCTAAGTGGCCATTCTTCCAGTTCTTTTCTGTGTGTTTGTTTTGAGGGTATGTATATGTTAATGTTGTTTGTGTGTATACGTTAGTGTTGCTTGTGCCCTGTTGCGTTGTTTGTGGGTTTATTCAACGTGTCAAGTGCACAAATCGACATTAATCTTCTGGCACCCACACGGCGGTCATGTGACCAACATATCACCCACTCCATTGATGGGGGTGTTTACCCACTTTTGAATGACTCTGTTTGTGATATGATTGATCGTTCTTGGCGAAATATATACACCATCCATTCTATTCTCCTCGTGTTACGCACACACACATACACACACACACACACATACATACACACACACATACACACACACACACATATACTCACACATACTTACATACCTACTCTGTATGATCTGACCAGGTTTTGTTTTTGTTCAATAAACAACGTCTGTTCTATGAGTCATTTTACAAATGTTAATTATTTTTGTTTGTTTTAAGGTTACGTTTGATCATAAAGTTTTAAAATAATAATAATTTATAAAATTAATAATTTCAAACAGTTGGAACAAAACAAATATGGAGATGCCGGGGATCGAACACGGGGCCTTTCACATGCAAAGCGGGCGCTCTACCACTGAGCTACATCCCCAATACATGTTATAGGTAGTTAAAATTGAACTATATAACGTTGAACGTAACGTTGGTTGACACAATGCCTTTACTTTCACAGAATGACGCCCGGTTCTGACTTTCACAGACTAACGCCCGGTTCTGACTTTCACAGACTGACGCCCGGTTCTGACTTTCACAGACTAACGCCCGGTTTTGACTTTCACAGACTAACGCCCGGTTCTGACTTTCACAGACTAACGCCCGGTTCTGATTTTCACAGACTAACGCCCGGTTCTGATTTTCACAGACTTACGCCCGGTTCTGACTTTCACAGACTAACGCCCGGTTCTGATTTTCACAGACTAACGCCCAGTTCTCATGCTAAGCCGATATAGGAGCGTAGTCCGTAACCGAGATATATGACGAAATTAACCGGGCATCTTAAAAGTGACCTTTACCATTCAATCTACTTGAACTACAAGACTGGTCAGCCCGACTTAGTTTAGTAATAAAATATATAAACAACTAAATGACCAATTAAAGTAGAGACAGGTCAAAGAATCCGTTATTGATTTGCAGTTTGAACCTTTTGCACCCTCTAGAGATTGGAACAAACAATAGAACACAGCGATAAACACATATTTAAATACTGTCAATGGGTTAGAGGAGAATCGGTGCAGCCCATATATTGTTAGAGTGATCCATCAAAGCTGGTGCATAGCTCAAGTGGCCCATTACAGCCGAAATATTGTTTAAGTGGCCCATCACAGCTGGTATATGGCTCAAGAGGCCAAGACTTTTAAAAAAATATCTAGTCATGACGCCGCCATTTCATAAACATATTGTACCTACAATCCTTAAACATATTGTACCTACAATCCTTAAACATATTGTACATACAATCCTTAAACATATTGTACATACATCCTTAAACATATTGTACATACAATCCTTAAACATATTTTACTGAGGAATCTACTCCAACCAACCCTTTCTAATTAGTTGGGAAATACTGCTTTTAAATGTTAAGTTGCTCTTAATTTTGTATTTTTTTCTTTTCAGCAACGCCACAGAAGGTTGCAAGCCTAACAGATATATGTAGGGACCGTCGGCCTTTTAGTCCCCCCGTCCTTTTGGGCCCCGTTATGTTCTGTATTCTGCTATGAAAGACATTGCAATGTGTGTATGATATGAGGAGCCCAAGAAGGTGGGGGATGGCCCGTGGCCCAAAACTAGCTGGCGGAAACCTGGCTTCAATAGACAAAAAATGAGCTGTGTCATATTAGAGAGTAGTTGCCGTAGAAAATAGACGGACGATATATGTGAAGTCAATGTCTGCATGAAGTTCTCTGCTCATGTCCAAAACATATACTGCCACTGTCTACCAACTGAAAGCAACTCCTCTGTTGTCTACCAATTGAAACATTTTGAGGTAAACTGGGCTCTACAAATACAGCCTCTGTAAAAGAACAAAAAAGGGAGGCCACGAAAGATCTACAAGAACCACAATCCTGTTGTTTATGTAATAAAAATACTTTCATTGTCGCGCCATTGTCATTTTATCAAAACTAGGGAACCAAAGTAATGGAATAATGTAACAAACACTAGGGAACCAAAGTAATGGAATAATGTAACAAAAAACTAGGGAACCAAAGTAATGGAATAATGTAACAAAAAAACTAGGGAACCAAAGTAATGGAATAATGTAACAAAAAACTAGGGAACCAAAGTAATGGAATAATGTAACAAAAACTAGGGAACCAAAGTAATGGAATAATGTAACAAAAACTAGTGAACCAAAGTAATGGATAATGTAACAAAAACTAGGGAACCAAAGTAATGGATAATGTAACAAAAACTAGGGAACCAAAGTAATGGAATAATGTAACAAAAACTAGTGAACCAAAGTAATGGATAATGTAACAAAAACTAGTGAACCAAAGTAATGGATAATGTAACAAAAACTAGGGAACCAAAGTAATGGAATAATGTAACAAAAACTAGTGAACCAAAGTAATGGATAATGTAACAAAAACTAACTCACTGGAAGCCACATATCAAAGAGACTCTTGCATCTCTGGGATCCCGATTGCCTTCTCCCCACACATGCAGTAATTAGGATTGAGAGATCAATATCTTATCCTTACAGGAACTTTGATAATGTCTGCTAACATAAATCAATGTATTCCGCGTATGTATGGGGATGATGTTTACATGCACTTAAATGTCTGCTAACATAAATCAATGTATTCCGCGTATGTATGGGCATGATGTTTGCATGCACTTTAATGTCTGCTAACATAAATCAATGTATTCCGCGTATGTATGGGCATGATGTCTGCATGTACTTTAATGTCTGCCAACATAAATCAATGTATTCCGCTTGTGTCTTGACATAATGTCTGCATGTACTTTAATGTCTGCCAACATAAATCAATGTATTCCGCTTGTGTCTTGACATAATGTCTGCATGTACTTTAATGTCTGCAAACATAAATCAATGTAATTTCGCTTATATCTGAACCTGTACTTCTAATGTCTGCAAACGTACAACGAATTTTTACGCTAGTAATGGACTAATATTTCTAACGCCTGCTAAACTTGTGACTTCGTGGCGGCAAAAGTTGATTAGCCCTATTCATGCTACGGGCTTTCCCTGTGGGATGTGAAATATCTGCGTGGTGCAGCTGTGCGTGGTGAATATAAGCTAACTGTACAACTGTCACATTACTGGCTGGAGGTTCCAATTAGGTTGGAGATACGTGGACAACCAGATATTACAGTGACCTGTTCTACAGTAACGGAACCGGTCAATGTGACACGAAAATGTTTAGGCAGCCATGTTTGGACATTGAGTCAACAATGGGTCGCCGTGACATTTTCAGCATGACTTTATCTTACCGCTCATGTCTTGTCCAGCTAAACACTGACCATCGGCGGGCACTGGACAAACATGTCATAGACAGTAGACTGATAGTAAAAAACATAAACCTTTTACCGAGCAGTGTACATTTTTGACTAACAAAACTTGACAATCTAGGCGCAAGAAATTTCACTTTGACTTTGGCTGTCAGATGGTCATTGTATTACTACATTTTTTTCACAACATTTTGTTCACTTCGTTTTGTTCACTTCGTTTTGTTCACTTCATTTTGTTCACTTCGTTTTGTTCACTTCATTTTTTTCACTTCATTTTGTTCACTTCATATCTGTGTTATTAAATTGCTATGTTATTATATAACTAGATGTACGCTAGCTATCCTTTGCATAAAGATAGACCTAAACCCCAACTTTGATGTTATCCTGAATAGGTAAAAATAATTATTAGGGTCTATTAATCTTGTTAAGAATGGAATTGCGAAACATTATTTATTATATTTTTATTTTATCAACCTAAAGGATATGTTAAATTCGAAAACCGTACGCCAGATGTTCATGCCTGTTCAGTGCCGTAGCGAGCTTAACTCGCGCCCGGGGCACAATACCTTTTTAGTGCCCCCCCATTCGAAAACCATGCCAAAAACACCATTTGGCGCCCCTTTGTGAGTATCGCCCGGGGCATGATGCCCCCCCCCCGTCCACCACCTATGAAAAGAAATATTAAAGAAGTATTTAATTTAAAAAGAAAACAAGAATGATAACGGAAAACTTTTTTTTTAAATATAACGTAAAGTGTGTAAAGATATATTTTATAATTAGATCGAATTTTAAAGAGAATTTTATTAACAAAATTTGTTTCGGCGAACGCGGCCATTTTTTTTTTATCGTCGGATAATTTTTAAATTATTACAATAGTTTTCGTTTGGCAATTTTAAAATTCTATCAGTTGTAAAAATAAAAATAAAAAACAACAATAATTTGAATACTAATATTGTATTATTACTTTTGAATATGTCAGACTCTCACGTCTCATATTTAAAATCACAATAACTATCTAAAACTGTACATTTTAAGAAAAATGACCTGGAAATATTCCCTTGGTTCTCATCGTGGATCGAACCCGAGACCCTCATGTCGACAGTCGAGCGCTTACACAACTCGACTCCTTATAATACTTTGATAGAGTCTCGAATCTCAAGGATCTAGGAATGTAGTACTTTTTGTATTAGGTGAACTGTGTCAGCCATTAAATCTCTTGTTCTATACATCATTCCGTTCAAGCGTTCACTGACAGATGTGCCCGTGGGCTGCTTCGCAATATTCGAACAATTTGAGTGTGCCTACCACTGATCGACAGCAAAAAGTAAAAAAAAACAACACTAATTTTATGTTAGGTTCAAATATTAACCTGTGAGATTGATATTGCGTATGAATTGTTTGACGGTGTGAATAATTCAATCCGATTTCCGGTTTCAAATTTGATAAATAGGACCCCGATATAACCCATTTTCGATAGTCCATAAAGTCTGTTTGTTCTATTTATTGTGTTATGGAGCCGGGAATCTGAATCAGACGTGATAATTTAGAAATAGAATCGGTGATTGTGTCGGATAACAAAGAAAAACAATTAAAAGTTTTAATTATGTCAATTAGTAAAAAACAAAAAAAAACCACGGCAAATCTCAACTAAATAAATCTATGCAAATTTAATGAAAGATGTCGGTCCAGTGGTTAATCTGCAGTAATTTTATCTTGTTTAAATGTTCAAAAAGTTCGTAATAGATTGTTATCTATTTCACACGATACTTTCCCAATTGTCAGTTAGACATTGACCGGTCGCACCCAGCCGGACATTGTGACGGTTTAGCTGGCCAATGTCTGCAATTGGTTTAGTTGGCCAATGTCAGCAATTGGTTTAGTTCGCCAATAACTGCTATTGGCCGCCTAGAAGACAGTGGCCGTAACATACTATATATATGTATATATATATATATATATATATATATATATATATATATATATATATACATTGGCCATAACATATATATATATATATATTTATATATTTATATTATATTATACAGTATTTACAAATGTATTGACATACATGATGGGGTCAGTTAGTGACCAATCTATCAAATACATCGGACATGTCCAAGCAAGAGAGACCTGGTCTTTACATCGTTATTACTGTGAGTGTCTTTGTGTCGATCTGTCCACATCGGTATCTGGTGTGACGCAATAAAACTAAATTAGAAATAAAATTAAATGTAAACACGCTGTCCAGTTTACCTAATGACCTGGGGAATGGACAGCGGACAATGTCCATTTAAACATGCCAGGTACTTGAGTCTTCAGAGGGGACATAAAAGCGTAAGCACTTTTTTTTTCCTTCTTCAGAAACATCTATCTGTCTTCACGACATTGAAAGAAATTGATCTGTGAATCCGCTCTCTTGGGAAGAAGGCGAGAAAAAGTTTCTGTATGCGCCTTGGGTGGAGTGTTTGGATAGCCTGGGCACACGGAGGGTGGGGGGGGGGGGTCAGATGGAGTCATTACTTAATAAACTTCGTTAGGGATTTAAGGGTAAATTGGCAAGTTATGGCGGGTAGCGACATTAAAGTAATGGGGTTAGGGTTACATTAAAGGAATGACACACACCCATTAAATATATATTTGTATGATCAAATATTACCTTGCTAACTAGCTTCCTCGCTGTGTGAAGTTCCTGTAAGGATGAGATGAAATCTATTAGATCCTATAAACCAGTGGTACCGTGGAACGAATGGTACTGGGCCTCCCAATAAACATTTAATTATTTTCCTTTTTTTATTTACTGTAGTGTATTTATCTCGGGATTGCGCGACTTTCAATGTAACAGAAACAATCACCTATATAACAGCTTGTATCAATGATCAATTTTATCGATCGAGTTCGTGATTGCTTTGTAAATTTTCAACCATTCATCGAAGTGTTTGTTTAAAAAAAAAGTTTTTGTTATTGATAATAAATAAATACAATGATTGACATGAAAAGCAAATAATGTCCAGTTTCTGGGGAACAGCAAATTTTCATTACGGACCACTCATGGTCCGCGGACCACCGGTAGCCGACCTCTGACATCGGAAACGTATTTGGGCGGCACCCTACTACCCACACATGCTGACTGTTCAAGCAGACACCGCTGGAGCTGTACTGTATACCACATCAGCCAGAAGACTTGCGGTCAATCCTCTCACATGCAGCCAGTGGCGAACCGGGTGGGGCTAGGGGGGTACGGAGAGCGCACACGTCCAAAGGGGAAATAAGCCACTAATCCCGGGGGGGGGGGGATCTGACTTATTTTAGCTCGTTTGATATTGAAAAGGGGCTGCATCACAAGGAGTCGCCTCCCCCCCCCCCCGGACAAGTTGTCACATATAGCTAGTAACGCCACTGCCTTCAGCCAAACTACACATTCTCACAATTTGTTGTAATTTATTCTATACTTATAGAACAGTGTCTCGCTGGTTTTCCTTCTGTGATGTATGTACCCGTTAAAATAACGGGACTATTACTGTGACGCAGTGGTCAATCTTAGTTAAATAATCTCCAATCAACATTCACGTACATTAGCATGGCCTTTTATTCGAGTTAGCGAGCAATATTTGTTCCTAGGCCGGATAAGACAATAGCCTGGTAATGCAAAAGCCGGGTAATACAAAAGCCAGGTAGTGCAAAAGTCGGGTAATACAAAAGCCGGGTAATACAAAAGCTGGGTAATACAAAAGCCGGATAATAGCAAGTCAGATTGTCGGGATTGTACTATAAACTAAATATATGAACATGGAGATAGTGAGGGGCCCAGCATGCCCCAGCTTTATACCATAAACATTCTTTTTCTAAGGGCCTCTATATTTCTTCTGGGCACTTGGCCTCAATCAACTTTAGTCCACATCTGAATCAAGTTAATCTCACTTCACAAGTCCACACACGTCAATCGTCGAACCAAAAAAAAAATATAAAATAGCAGATTGACTTTCATCGATCAGTGAATTCACACGCACTGAAAGTAAATCTTTTTTAAATGAGTTTGTGTCGCTCCCTCCCCAGTCCCCGTTTGTTTGAGAATTTTATTTATAATTTAGTTGTGACATTGTCATGGTACACGATAATTTAGAAATAGAGTTATAGAGTCTCTCTATGAAAAACTGTTGACATTTAATCTGGCATTGACAGGTGACAACTTCACAGTTGTCAATGTAACTCTCAGTAAAACAGACAACAAAGAGCATGTAACTTTGTGAACCCACACCGAAGAGTTATGTTGTCTCCCCTTGCAGCCAACTCGTGTCTGATAAATCAAACGAGTATGGAATATATATATACATATTTCATATCAAGCTGAAAGATTTTTCACGATAAAAACTTACGAAAATTTTCGAAAATGTTGACAAAAATGTAGCGCTAAGCAGATAATTGGAAAAATGAAAGCAAACTTCCGGTGACAATAAACAACTTTTACTTTTTCAGTAATAGGCGTAAAACTTTGGCGATTATCATCAGAAACAAAATAAGTGTACATCTATAACACTAATACACTAATTGTAACAATGCACCACGTACAGGCACGCCGAGAGGGGGGGCAGGGGGGGGTCATTGCCAGGGGGCCCGCATCTGTAAGGGGGCCCGGCCGCCAGACCATGTCAATTTTTTCAAGACTTATTGTTTATTAAGGAGCCCGCAATGTTGTCCTGCCCTGGGGCCCGTGTTGGCTCTCGGCGCCCCTGACCACGTATAAAGGCTGGTGTGCACATCTAAACCAGTAACCTGACAATTGTTTAGGCGGCTAGGCATTGTTATACCAGCCATACTATTCCACGGAAAAAGAAAGTGACAGAGTCACGTGATCTCTCGCTCATCCGCACCAGTGATCTTTATCGTCTGTATAAAGAACCGTTGTTACATGTAAGAAAACAATGAGATCTACTTGCCCCCCCCCCCCCCACAGCAGAAGGACCCCCTAGTGATATTAATGCCTAATACATCTGATGCAATTTAAGTCCATATGGACTTTAAGCTTGGGTCCATTAAAAATCTTTAGAGATCTCTGCCTTTTGTACTGAAATACCTAAGTGGTAATCTTTGTCTTATGTCCTGAAATATCTAAGTGGTAATCTCTGTCTTATGTCCTGAAACATCTAAGTGGTAATCTCTGTCTTATGTCCTGAAATACCTAAGTGGTAATCTCTGTCTTATGTCCTGAAATACCTAAGTGGTAATCTCTGTATTATGTCCTGAAATACCTAAGTGGTAATCTGTCTTATGTCCTGAAATACCTAAGTGGTAATCTCTATCTTATGTACTGAAAATATCTAAGTGGAAGTATCTATCAAGGGTCCTCAAATGCCCAAATGTTCTGCACCCCCCCACCCAGCCCTGACTTTATGCTCATCAAAAAAAAAACAACAACATGTTAACAAGTATGTGTTTATTATAATAATAATGTATACAGAGAGTTCAGAGGTCACGGAAATATTCGCATCTTTTAAAATTAGGACCCAAATGATCCAGCACAGAATGAGAACACCCATTCACTCCCCTCCCCTCCGGTAAGGGATTTTTTTTTGGGGGGGGGTGGTGCAATGCAAAGAATCACCCTCTGCTCTTGTCACCACATTTTAGTCGCCTGCTTCTCGCGCCTCCATGTTTGATGCAGCAGAAGACGTAAATTTATGCTGCATTTCGCTCCTCGTAAAAACTCGGTGTCTGCGAGAAGAAATCGAGTCATGGAGGCGCCCAGAGTCTGCTAATAACATGCTCCCTCCCTCCCTGCCCTCCTCACTCCAGCCACCGCCAGCTATGAGCTGTCGTCATTCCTGTAGACGCCCCCTCCACACACACATACACCTTTCACCCCAAAGCATACAATCTTTTTTTCAGAGGTTTGCTTTTTTTCAAAATCTATTTATTAACGCTTCGGAAAAGACAAAATTGAATGAACTGCAAAGATTCCAGTCTGATTTTATTCTGTTTATATTTATTCCGACATCAGACTATTCACATTATTTATACAGGTTGTGTATTACTCTGTGGTCGAAATGGCGGCATTAACATTAGGAAATAACATAAAGATTCAATAGAAGGGGCAATAATCAAGCATAGGCACGTTTTTTTTTACTTTAATGTATGTTATATAATAAATTTGCTTGTAACTGACGCAAAATGATAAAAGTTTAATTATTCATTTTAAAAAATGGTAAACTTATATTTATATATTAGAAGATTTAAAAAATCCATCATATTCTATAAAACAGAGAACAATCAATTAATTGTAAATGAATTATAAAAAAAAATCGATACTTACGTGAAGTTTACAGAAAAATTTAATGTATGCATTTTACTTTTCGATGCAAGACGCTTAAACAAATCGAGGTTTTACGGTAATTTTATTTCGCCATCTTTATTCCATGGGCATTCAATCAGACGGTTTACTTTGAACATTTATGTTGTCTCCCCTTGTCACCGAGCTTTGTCTGCAGACATTTCACGTGGATGCCTTTCTGTGGTCCTTCATTATCATATCGCCGGAAGTAAGGTTGATATTGTTCTTTTATCGGGTCAGTGGATGTGATGTTGTTTGATCGATCTATCTGCTGAGCATTTCTTATGGTAAGGCAGACTGTGCGGCTGTCTAGGGCACTACATAAGTCAGGGCATTCACAGGACTTGTTATGGGCAACAGGTTAAAATAACATAATGTGGCTATCTGAATGGGCCCCATTTTTCAAAGACTATAAGGGCCCAATATTTGCATGCGGCGGCCTTAACAACGATATAGACTAAGGCCCCCCCACACCCTGTGACCTTGCCTACGGCCTCAATATTTCTATGTATTGGCCCCTGAACGTTATTTTTCCTAAGAGCGCCAAAACGTTAGAATGGCTCTTCGGTTCAATGACATATTTAACTGAGTATAGAGACTAGATGAAAAAGTACAACAGCAAAATGTATATAGTCGAACTATTTCTATACAGCCCCTGTTGAAAGTAAATGCTTCAGTCAGCTAACTAAATACGTCATGCATTCAGAACTAAATACGTCATGCATTCATTGTGTGCCTATAGCCATGGCCTGGTTTAAAGAGGTGAAATGTGGGTCGGTCCAACTGGACAATACAGGGTGTAATGTTTCGTGGTGAATAACAGACAAGACGGCAGAAACTTGAGCGCGCGGGGGGGGGGGTCATTTTCAGCGCCTAGACGGCTTTACCTTGGAACCCTCTTAATCTCAGAGCCGTCTTCCGCGCAAAGGCCTGCTTTTTTTTGCAGGGGCCATCTTCAGTGCTAAGGCCATGTGGATGAAATGGGTCAGATCGGCGTAAGTCACATATCAGAAATATTTCTTAACCATCCACAAAGTATCCAGATCTATCCACGTGTATATATGATAAATGAAGAAGCCAACATCCGGGCTTCACATCGATATTCCCTGCCCCCTACATCCACCACCCGTCATCCACCACGCACAATATCACATCCCACACACACAACCACCATCTACCACTCCCCACTTCTACCCATCGTCAGCCATCCGCCATCCAGCGCCCAACCACCGCCACCTACCATCCACCATCCAGCGCCCAACCACCGCCACCTACCATCCACCATCCAGCGCCCAACCACCGCCACCTACCAACAACCATCCACCATCCAGCGCCCAACCACCGCCACCTACCATCAACCATCCACCATCCAGCGCCCAACCACCGCCACCTACCATCCACCATCCAGCGCCCAACCACCGCCACCTACCATCAACCATCCACCATCCAGCGCCCAACCACCGCCACCTACCATCAACCATCCACCATCCAGCGCCCAACCACCGCCACCTACCACCAACCATCCATAAAACCACCACTCAAGATCTACCACCCACCACCCAACTTCCCACACCCACAATCCACCATCAACTGTGTACTACCCACCATCCACCATCCAGCACACACCATCCACCACCACCCATTACCCACACACCCTCCACCGTGCCGCAGCCACAATCCGCCAGTGATGTTGCCGTATTACAACAACATCATTCGCTTTATTTATTTCTACTGTCAACAAATAACCCACATTTCGACCAGTGGTCGCGGAACATCATCGCCGGACAAGGAAATGACTTGATAACATTTCATCCGTGACCGCGCATCGGCTCTGGCTCGTCAACATTTGAGTTATCTAGCAAAACGAACTGGATTATTGCCCTTACAATCCCCGAGAATCGCCTTTTTTATTGTCTCCCCCTTAGTCGCCAAAAATTAAAAGAAAAAAAAAGGGGGGGGGGGAGAGGGAGTTATCTTTTTCGACTCGCTCCTTTCAAATGGCGCGGACAGAAGAAAAATTTGCATACGTCAACAGCTCACCCTCTTAAAGTCGGCAACTTACGGTCCCGCGCGTCACTTCTCACGACCACGACGTGGCGGCACCCTAAATGTGTACGCTCAACGTCACACTTCCCTCAAAAGGCGCGCCCGATGGAGATTGTAAAGGGGAGCCGGCCGTGAGTAAAAAGAAAAAAAAAACAACAGCGTGCGGTTGGAGGGGGGCGGGGCTCCAAGAGTTGGGCTCTTGTTATGTTTCTTTCACATATCACGAAGCGTCAACAGACGACCTTTGCATCCTGGTCTTTTGGCTATGTAGCAGAAGATTTGGTCGCTGATACAGCTTCCTGTCTTAGAGTCTTCGTGCGACATCTGTCAGATGCTGATGTTCCATGTACATCTCGTATTTAGAATAATGTTATCCTCATTTTGTTCAGTTAAACATTTTGTTTACGAGTTAAACCATCTTGAAGTGTTTAGCTCATTAGCTTCGATTTCACCATTCACCTCTGAATATAAGTTTACATTTAATATGATTGTCACAGAAGCCTCTCAATATGATTGTCACAGAGGCCTCTCAATATGATTGTCACAGAGGCCTCTCAATATGATTGTCACATAGGCCTCTCAATATGATTGTCACAGAAGCCTCTCAATATGATTGTCACAGAGGCCCCTCAATATAATTGTCACAGAGACCCCTCAATATGATTGTCACTGAGGCCTCTCAATATGATTGTCACAGAGGCCTCTCAATATGATTGTCACAGAGGCCTCTCAATAGGATTGTCACAGAGGCCCCTCAATATGGTTGTCACAGAGGCCTCTCAATATGATTGTCACAGAGGCCTCTCAATATGGTTGTCACAGAGGCCCCTCAATATGATTGTCACAGAGGCCTCTCAATATGATTGTCACATAGGCCTCTCAATATGATTGTCACAGAAGCCTCTCAATATGATTGTCACAGAGGCCCCTCAATATGATTGTCACAGAGACCCCTCAATATGATTGTCACTGAGGCCTCTCAATATGATTGTCACAGAGGCCTCTCAATATGATTGTCACAGAGGCCTCTCAATAGGATTGTCACAGAGGCCCCTCAATATGGTTGTCACAGAGGCCTCTCAATATGATTGTCACAGAAGCCTCTCAGTATGGTTGTCACAGAGGCCTCTCAATATGGTTGTCACATTCATGTGTATTGTCTTATATTTATATCCACCTCTGTGTCTATCTCTTGATCCATAGCAAACATTAATGTCAGTTTAACTATCCCGTTATTTTTTTTACAAGAGATGGACACAGGCCATTGGGAAAGTTTAAAATAATAAATTTAAAAAACAAACAAAAAATACTGTTGGTTACTGAGTCTTAAAATATGTGTGTGACTTTACCAATAAAACTATTTAATCCTGTGTACATAAGTCATGTATCAATACATAAATACGAATTAGATCAACTCTACAATGTCGAATCGGTTCATTGATCACTGAGTACATGAAGTGTTGTAGTTATGCAGAAACGATTAAAGAACACTGTAGGGCCCGTGCCAACTATTTTGTTGGGCTTCCAAATCAATAACTTAAAAGAATGATATATCTATACACACAATATTCATTTAACAACGGGCCCCTGTTCTCTTGGTGCCTCCCACCCCCCAATCAAGTGTTCGGTGGGGCTCCACCAGTTTAGGGCGGTTGTGCTCATGAAACGATTTTTTTTTTAATTGTTAAATTACATTTCTTTTTTCTTTTAAATTAATTATACGTTTCAGATACTTGTATTTGGTATAATAATAATACAGAGAGAGAGAGAGAGACTGTGGGGGGGGGGGGGGGCCCAGGAGAGTTTTGGAAACTCGTTTGGAGTCTTCAACACCGATGTCGACTATCAGTTAAACAATCATATAATATCGATACCAATGGTAATCAAAACACTACGTTCTCACCACCGCCCCCGCCCCACCCCCACAGCCGTTTGAATGTAGGCGTGGTGTTGTCATAAACTCAATTAGTAATATTTAGATGAGAAAACACCTGACCGTACGTTCGTATCGATCCGACATTTCATTTCTACACATCGATACTGGCAATAAACACTACGATATTTTTCAATAAAACATTGCCCCCCCCCCCCCCGCGGTATTGTAGCCACGATACTTTGTCAAGTACTCGCCAATAATGGCTGTGCCGCCTGAAATAACAAGGGGAGTAACTCTTACTTGAGTTTTTGCCCTTTGTTGCACCATTTGGATTGGTCGTTTCAAGGGAGAAAATTTTTACGAAAAAAAAAAAGTAGGCCAAAAGAAATATTGAAAAAAAAAAATATTAAGTAATCAAATAAACGGCAGAACATGAGCGCCTTTGCAAATGGAAAGAGAGAAAAGGCTCTTGTCACAGCCTTGTGACATTGTCACAAAAAGTTGTCACAGCTTGTATGGCAAGCACTTGAGATTAAATTAAAATTCATTAAGACGGCAATAATTAGTTGGTCTCTATTGTGGAGGAAAATTTGCATATAGTCGATCTCAGCACGTGCTGTCTGCGTATATCCACAATAGAGACTTTGTTGGATGGTAAGATGGGTTGTGTGGGGTGGGGGATGGGTTGGGTTGGGGGTGAGGGTCCAATTTTTTTGGTGTTTTACGTCTTTGTACTTGACTCAGAGGAGACCTTTCGACGTGAGGGGCAGTAAGTGGGGCCCTGGGCGATATCAAATGCGGGGGGGGAGGGGGCGTAGAGTTAACATGGGGGGGGGACATGAGGCGCGGTGGCATCTCAACACAGAGGGTAGTGTGGTAAAGCGCTAGACAGTCAACCAGCCCCGTAGCGTGAAAATTCTACAGCAGGGCCAGACATTCTACAGCAGGGGCCAGGCATTCTACAGCTGGGACCAGGCATTCTACAGCAGGGGCCAGGCAATAGCAGGGGGGCCAAGTAATACATTTTACTAAGTAGAACAAATAAGCAGGGGTGGCAGACAAAACGCAGGGGGGGCCCCGGCCCCACCTTCCCCATTCCCCGCACGCTACGAGCCTGCTGTCGACCTGAGGCGTCCCTGGTCCGGTGATGACCAATGGATATTTCAGGTCATGGTGAAAGTCTCCGCTGTATCGTCTATGGCGGGGGTGAAAAAAGGGGGGCAGCATAAAATCAGTCCCAGTAGCGGTTTATAGTATCAGAGAAATGTCTTCTTGTCCGTACATGGAGTTCACACACAGTACACAGCAACACACCAACAAACAGTACACACCAACACACCAACAAACAAGGCCTGTCTTAGGCAAACTGCGGGCCGCTAGACTGTTTATTCCAGCCCTCCAACCGTTCGAGTGTTAATTTAAGCACTAGCTTTTTGTGACGTTTTACCTTTAATATATTAATTCATATCAACACTCCATTCTTCTACTCCTTGGTCCGGCCCGCCGATTAAATAAACGTACCCAATGTGGCCCGCGGTTCAAAAAGGTTGCCCACCCCTGAACCAGGCCAAAGAAAGACACGAATGATGAGGTCTCACCCTGTTACTAGAGAAAACCAACCAATTCATTATTTTGTCCTCAATACTTCAACATTTCCCTGACGAGGGGGGTGGGGGGTGAGTGGTGGAGAAGGGAAATATCACACGCGGTGTTGATAGTTTGCTAGGCACTACGGTGTGAGTGTTTACAGGATGAAGATGTTGCCGTTTTTGTTTTTTTTTTTTAATTTTGTCTCACCTTAAATCCTAAAGTTAAAAGGTGCTAACGTGAAGGCATGCCAGGTAACGTACAGGTGGCGTCCAGTCAGTGACAAGACAAGCCAATCTTTGTGAACGAGCGACAACAGCATTCTGTCAACAGTCAATTACACTGACATGACCCCCCTCCCCCCCCCCCGGGCACACCTCCCAGTCCCCCCAGAAAGTCCGAAGTATTGAGAGGGTTTGAGAGATGAGATAGGCGGATAAAAGGATGGAGTGAGGGGGACACGGAGATTGAGAGAAACGGAGAAATTGGGATGAGAGATGCCGCAATTTGACCTTTGACTACCAGTGATGTTATGATGTCAGGTGGTACATCTTGACACATCTTGACCTTTTTAACGATTGGCACAGCCTGGTGACAGTTTTGTAAAAAAAGAATCATTAATATGGCTTTCTGCTAGACAGACCTACAGATGGAAAGATGAAAACCAAACATATTTTATTAAAAATAAAAATGTCTATAATTTTTTTTTCATACGAAACGATGTCAACTCTAAAATATTAATTATATAGTTGCATTGTCAACTTCAATATATAGTACAGTTACATCGTAAACATATTTAATGCATTAACCTCAACTCTAGCCACAATGCATTTCCTAATCACAAATATAGCGTCTAACAGCGACTCGAACCTAAACTTAATACCTGACAACAACTCGAACCTCAACTTAATGCCTAACAAAAACATCTCTAACCTTAACTTAATGCCTAACAACAACATCTCTAACCTTAACTTAATGGCTAAGAAATACTCTAGCCTCAACTTAATGCCTAACAACAACTCTAACCTCAACTTAATGCCTAACAACAACATCTCTAACCTTAACTTAATGCCTAAGAAATACTCTAACCTCAACTTAATGCTTAACAACAACTCTAACCTCAACTTAATGCCTAACAACAACATCTCTAACCTCAACTTAATTCCTAACAACAACATCTCTAACCTCAACTTAATTCCTAACAACAACATCTCTAACCTTAACTTAATGCCTAACAACAACATCTCTAACCTTAACTTAATGGCTAAGAAATACTCTAACCTCAACTTAATGCCTAACAACAATTCTAACCTCAACTTAATGCCTAACAACAACATCTCTAACCTCAACTTAATGCCTAACCACAACTCTAACCTCAACTTAATGCCTAACAACATCATCTCTAACCTCAACTTAATGCCTAACCACAACTCTAACCTCAACTTAATGCCTAACAACAACATCTCTAACCTCAACTTAATGCCTAACAACAACTCTAACCTCAACTTAATGCCTAACAACAACATCTCTAACCTCAACTTAATGCCTAACAACAACATCTCTAACCTCAACTGAATGCCTAACAACAACATCTCTAACCTCAACTTAATGCCTAACAACAACATCTCTAACCTTAACTTAATGCCTAACAACAACACCTCTAACCTTAACTTAATGCCTAAGAAATACTCTAACCTCAACTTAATGCTTAACAACAACTCTAACCTCAACTTAATGCCTAACAACAACATCTCTAACCTCAACTTAATTTCTAACAACAACATCTCTAACCTTAACTTAATGCCTAACAACAACATCTCTAACCTTAACTTAATGCCTAACAACAACATCTCTAACCTTAACTTAATGCCTAACAACAACATCTCTAACCTCAACTTAATGCCTAACAACAACATCTCTAACCTCAACTTAATTCCTAACAACAACATCTCTAACCTCAACTTAATGCCTAACAACAACATCTCTAACCTCAACTTAATGCCTAACAACAACATCTCTAACCTCAACTTAATGCCTAACAACAACATCTCTAACCTCAACTTAATGCCTAACAACAACATCTCTAACCTCAACTTAATGCCTAACAACAACATCTCTAACCTTAACTTAATGCCTAACAACAACATCTCTAACCTCAACTTAATGCCTAACCACAACTCTAACCTCAACTTAATGCCTAACCACACTCTAACCTCAACTTAATGCCTAACCAAAACTCTAACCTCAACTTAATTCCTAACCACAACTCTAACCTCAACGGAATTCCTAACAACAACTCTAACCTTAACTCCTCTTTTATAGCACTAATCAGATTCCTTCAAAAAAATCTCAAAACTTTTATTAAG
>JAGDYQ010000032.1:763970-822302 GCA_021962125.1 Bulinus truncatus | reverse complement strand
CTCAGTACAATATCATCTAGCTCAGTACAATGTCATCTAGCTCAGTACAATGTCATCTGGCTCAGTACAATGTCATCTAGCTAAGTACAATGCCATACAGTTACGTTCAGCATAATATTGCTAAGTCCTCTATTGGGACACAGAGTATTACAGGCTTATTATGTTACTAAATATCTTTCGCTGTACGACATTACTTCTGTATGTATGTTACTGTCTGTATCTACTAAAGCTTTGTCTCAGTCTGTCAACTGATGTCGAGATTTTGTCTTCATCCATTGTTCTAGGTTTTCTTTATTTCTCAGAATAAGACAATATTTTTTTGTATTGTTTGTTTTGTTCCATCCAAGCAGCAGCGGTAACGCTATCTCCTAGTCGTCTGCTATTATCTCCTGGAAGGGGGGGGCTGTGCAACATGAGCACATCGGGCCCTCTGATGTGCGGTTATGACCACATCCCATAAAACCACACGTGTGGCTGGAGAGGGGGGAAGGCCGTAAAATTAGCGGCGCGGAGTTGTAATTGTATCCGAGTAACCCGTTTGGTGGCCCATAAGAGGAGGGTGCTGATATAGGATTCTGAAGAATTCTTCAGCAATAGGAAAAACAAATTGAGTACTTGTCATGGGGTCGGGAATAGAAAGTTTTAGACATTTCATGGCCGTCAGATTGGACTCTTTTCTGTACAAAGATTTTTTTAGTGGCCCATTATTTTAACAACCTTTTTCCTTGGGGGCCCCCTTTAGGTATATTTGGCTAGGGTCTCCAAATTGTACCTATACCTATAACTCCCAAATTGTACCTATACCTATAACTTCCAAATTGTACCTATACCTATAACTTCCAAATTGTACCTATACCTATAACACCCAAATTGTACCTATACCTATAACACCCAAATTGTACCTATACCTATAACTTCCTATGTTACTTCTAAGCTAAGCGCGTGAGCGATCGCTCACACCAATTCAGAGCGTCGCTCATACTACACGTACGATCGCTCACTCCGACGGACGACATCGCTCACAAATTTTGGCCTCAAACAAAATGTCGTTCAGAGACAACATTTTTTTTGCTCACTTCATACCACACCTTTAGAGGGAACATTGCGGCTATAACCCCCAAATGTACCTTTGTATATGGGCCCAAAATGTGAGAATTTAAGAACAGCTGTATAGTGACTCGAGTTTCTCCGGCCTAAGCATCATTTTGTGTCCCCTGACAACATCTTCACTTATACTTTTTTTTTAAAAATCGGGATACATAAGTTGTGATCCTCGTTGTGCCTCCTAGGACCTTTCACCTCCAACGATTGCGCTGATTGGGAGTGGAGATGAATCATGAGGGGGGGGAGGTGAATCAGTGGTGAAGATTTGGGTAAAAATAACCGAATCGACTTGATGATGTAGACAAGTCAGAAGAAAACTCAAGTAATTGACTTCATTTCATTGATTTCATTTCATTGACTTCATGTAATTGACTTCAATTAATCGACTTCATTTAATTGACTTCATGTAAATTAATTGATAAATCGATGAAAGTCACATCTTTAATCGAAGTTAATAAGAGAATTAATCAGTAACTTCTACTGTCTTTCTTCCATCCAATCATGCATACATCCAACCTCCCATTCGCCAGCCCGTCTGTCTATCTGTCTATATGTCTGACTGTCTGTCCATCCGCTCGTCCAGTCCACCTGTTTGTCTGACTGACTGTCCATCCGCCGGACAGTCCACCTGTTGGTCAGTCCATCCGCCGGTCAGTGCACCTGTCTGTCTGTCCGTCCTCCAATCCGTCCGTCCATCTGTCTGCCTATCTATTTATATCAATCTATTCATGTGTTCTGCTATATTGGAGAACTCAATGTTCCAATTCTCATGCTTGTCAAACACAACTCATACCATTGAGCTGTCACTACAGTCTAATCAAAACAATTCTTTGTTAATTTTATTTATCGATGGTATTTTCGCCTTTCACCCGTCTCCCCGTCCTAAGCAGCTGTAAACAGAACAACAAATACTTAAGACAAAAGAAGGAAACAACGTTACCTCGTCAAAGATTATAAACACTGACCTCATTCACACATACCTCCCACCCCCCACCCATCTCTCAAAAAAACTCCCTCCTCCCACAACTCATTCTGTTAAACCGTTCCCCCCCCCTCCCCTTCCCACTTCTTAGTCCAATTCGGGAAACAAAAGAGAACAAAAAAAAACCCATAATGAATGTCCACCTACGGACCAAGCAAACAAACATCAACATGGGGAGAGAATCACATTTGGGTAAGAAAAGTGAAACTTCAGTTTAGGATCCTGCCAGTTACTTCCCCCTTATTGTACAGCTGTGTGTTACCCCCCCTCCTCCCCCACAAAACGTGTTGACAGTAAAAGAACGTGATCGGTAGAAAGTTCGAGACTTATGGTCCAAATAACTTACGCCTGTGTCAAACTAACAACATTTTTTTTTTTGTTTTTTCAAAATTTTCTTTAGAATATATGGTAAATGGAAAGAGGGTGGTAAGGGACGGGATGACAACGGCAGACATTTCTAACGGGTAAATATCAGTCCATTTCCTCATCTTTGACTAACGTAAGAATGAACAGCAGTAGTTGGTAGTCAATGGGTCTGTGTAAATGTGTGACAAACTAGGTTGTGACATTTGTATTGTCTTGTAACTTATGGTCTGTTTATTGCAACGGCATTTGTATTGTCTTGTAACTTAAGGTCTGTTTATTGCAGCGACATTTTGAATTGTCTTGTAACTTGTCTGTTTATTGCAGCGACATTTGTATTGTCTTGTAACTTAAGGTCTGTTTATTGCAGCGACATTTATATTGTCTTGTAATTTAAGGTATTTTTACTGCAACGTTTACTTCCATTACGTAAAAGAGAATTAGGGACTTCTTCTTTTTTACGGTCCAATGAACTTTCTGTCTGAGTCGGATTACGGTCGGTAAAGACGACCGGCGCAAAAGAAAATACTGTGCCCAATGAGAGTGTGTGTGTGAGGGGGATGGGGAAATATAAATGAACATTTTTTCAAATAAAAAACAAATAGAAATGTTGATATACTAAATTGCAGAGATGAAACATAACATGGTGTCATTAATGTCACTAAAATTGTACAGATGAAACATTACATGGTGTCATTAATGCCACTAAACTGTACAGGTGAAACATAACATGGTGGCATTAATGTCACTAAAATTGTACAGATGAAACATATCATGGTGTCATTAGTGTCACTAACACTGTACAGGTGAAACATTACATGGTGTCATTAGTGTCACTAACACTGTACAGGTGAAACATAACATGGTGTCATTAATGTCACTAACACTGTACAGGTGAAACATAACATGGTGTCATTAATGTCACTAACACTGTACAGGTGAAACATAACATGGTGTCATTAATGTCACTAACACTGTACAGGTGAAACATAACATGGTGTCATTAATGTCACTAACACTGTACAGGTGAAACATAACATGGTGTCATTAATGTCACTAACACTGTACAGGTGAAACATAACATGGTGTCATTAATGTCACTAACACTGTACAGGTGAAACATAACATGGTGTCATTAATGTCACTAACACTGTACAGGTGAAACATAACATGGTGTCATTAATGTCACTAACACTGTACAGGTGAAACATAACATGGTGTCATTAATGTCACTAACACTGTACAGGTGAAACATAACATGGTGTCATTAATGTCACTAACACTGTACAGGTGAAACATAACATGGTGTCATTAATGTCACTAACACTGTACAGGTGAAACATAACATGGTGTCATTAATGTCACTAACACTGTACAGGTGAAACATAACATGGTGTCATTAATGTCACTAACACTGTACAGGTGAAACATAACATGGTGTCATTAATGTCACTAACACTGTACAGGTGAAACATAACATGGTGTCATTAATGTCACTAACACTGTACAGGTGAAACATAACATGGTGTCATTAATGTCACTAACACTGTACAGGTGAAACATAACATGGTGTCATTAATGTCACTAACACTGTACAGGTGAAACATAACAATGTGCTAATTCGGGGTATGGGACTCCCCCCCCCACCCAATCTCCGGTTGCCCAAAGGTCTCTTAATGTCATCCCATACATAGGTCAAGGCAGGGGTCACCAAACTTCGTGAACTATTCCAATTAAGGTAACAATGAAACTATTACCAACCCTAATGGCAAAACAAAAAGTTAAAATAATTTAATGCTCTGGAAAAAACAGAGAACAAAATTACAAATATGGCAGTGGCTCTCAAAGCGTGGGTCTTGGGATGATTTGAAGTGAGTCGCCAATAAGTGAGTCGCCAATAAGTGAGTCGCCAATATTTTAATAATTGCATAATGAAAATAAATCAAATTAATTATAATTTTTTCCTTCATTATTTCTTTCTTACAGTTGGGTGGTTAAAAAGACAAAACAGGTTTCTTAGAGAGGTCACGAAGCGCAATAATTTGAGAATTACTGTTTATGTTAATAGAACACACATGAACTAGTTCTGAGGTAATCAGCGTTTCTTAGCCGGGGCTGTATTTTTACGACTTATACGCTAGTGTCTACGGTAGCTAAAGACCGGAGTAGCAGGGTACAAATAATAAAAATAGAATCAAATGGTTTTGCTGATTAATTCATAGAACTAATGTATTGCTTGTAAACAGACAGTAGAATAGTTCTCGCACACACAGACACACAATGTGGTCAACAAAGACTGGTGTTTTTTTTTTCTTTTTGGGAGCCCTTGACAGAACCCCTGGAGATATTTGGGAGGGGGGGGGGTCGTAGGCAAAACTAAACCAAACCATGTTGGAGCCCGCATAGCATTAGACATGATTTGAGTTATTATGGGATGGGCCCATAGACAGATGACGACCCTGGGTGGTGTGCTTTAACTTGAATACTAGGAACCGTGAAGTGTTGATGTTCTTGTGAAATATTGATGTTCTTGTGAAATGTTAATGTTCTTGTGAAATGTTGATGTTCTTGTGAAATGTTGATGTACTTGTGAAATGTTGATGTTCTTGTGAAATGTTGATGTTCTTGTGAAATGTTGATGTTCTTGTGAAATGTTAATGTACTTGTGAAATGGTGATGTTCTTGTGAAATGTTGATGCTCTTGTGAAATGTTGATGCTCTTGTGAAATATTGATGTTCTTGTGAAATGTTGATGTACTTGTGAAATGTTGATGTTCTTGTGAAATGTTGATGTTCTTGTGAAATGTTGATGTACTTGTGAAATGGTGATGTTCTTGTGAAATGTTGATGCTCTTGTGAAATGTTGATGCTCTTGTGAAATGTTGATGTTCTTGTGAAATGTTGATGTTCTTGTGTGAGTTTCGCTTTTTTTCTTTAAAATGTATCAAAATTAGTTGATATTCATTAAGAACACGGTTGAAGAATTCGTTATAATAAAAGCAGAAAGTACAATTCAATATTTTTTTGTAACATCTGCGTATTGTTAGTGTTTTTTTTTTTTTACTTTTATGTTTGTCGCTCACTTCTGCCGGATAGACTGACAGATAAACTGGTAGACAGACAAACAAACAGACAACATAAATGACAGAAAAAAAAACAACTTAAAGACAAGCAGATGGAAGCAGATGGATGGAAGAATGGATGGATTGATGGATGGATGGAAGAATGGATGGATGAATGGTTCGATGGATTGATGGTTGGATGGATGGTTCGATGGATGGATGGTTGGATGGATGGAAGAATGGATGGATGGATGGTTGGATGGATGGATGGATGAATGGTTGGATGGATGGAAGAATGGATGGATGGATGGTTGAATGGATGGATGGATGGATGGTTGGATGGATGGATGGATGGATGGTTGGATGGTTGGATGGATGGATGGTTGGATGGATGGAAGAATGGATGGATGGGTGGGTGGTTCGATGGATGGATGGTTGGATGGATGGAAGAATGGATGGATGGGTGGGTGGTTCGATGGATGGATGGTTCGATGGATGGATGGTGGGATGGATGGAAGAATGGATGAATGGATGGATGGTTCGATGGATGGATGGTTGGATGGATGGATGGATGGATGGTTGGATGGTTCGATGGATGGATGGAAGAATGGATGGATGGATGGATGGTTCGATGGATGGATGGTTGGATGGATGGATGGATGGTTGGATGGATGGATGGATGGTTCGATGGACGGATGGATGGTTGGATGGTTCGATGGATGGATGGTTGGATGGATGGAAGAATGGATGGATGGATGGTTGGATGGATGGATGGATGAATGGTTGGATAGATGGAAGAATGGATGGATGGATGGTTGAATGGATGGATGGATGGATGGTTGGATGGTTGGATGGATGGATGGTTGGATGGATGGAAGAATGGATGGATGGGTGGGTGGTTCGATGGATGGATGGTTGGATGGATGGAAGAATGGATGGATGGGTGGGTGGTTCGATGGATGGATGGTTGGATGGATGGAAGAATGGATGGATGGATGGTTCGATGGATGGATGGTGGGATGGATGGAAGAATGGATGAATGGATGGATGGTTCGATGGATGGATGGTTGGATGGATGGATGGATGGTTGGATGGTTCGATGGATGGATGGAAGAATGGATGGATGGATGGATGGATGGTTCGATGGATGGATGGTTGGATGGATGGAAGAATGGATGGATGGATGGTTCGATGGATTGATGGTTGGATGGATGGATGGATGGTTCGATGGATGGATGGTTGGATGGATGGAAGAATGGATGGATGGTTGGATGGATGGAAGAATGGATGGATGGATGGTTCGATGGATGGATGGTTGGATGGATGGTTGGATGGATGGATGGATGGATGGTTCGATGGACGGATGGATGGTTGGATGGTTCGATGGATGGATGGTTGGATGGATGGAAGAATGGATGGATGGATGGTTGGATGGATGGATGGATGAATGGTTGGATAGATGGAAGAATGGATGGATGGATGGATGGTTAGATGGTATGATGGTTTAGATGGTTGGATGGATGGGAGAATGGATGGATGGGAGAATGGATGGATGGATGATTGGATGGTTGGTTTGTTTGATGGTTGGATGGATGAATAGATAGATATATGATGGATGGATGGATAGAGGGTACTTTTATTGGATCGTCGAAGTTTTGTTGTGTCTCATAAATCATCCCACTGCACCCCAACCCTCACCCATTTATTAACAGAGACGCCACTGGTATCCCTGCTCCATTCTGCGAGGTAACACAAAAAAATCTGTAAGCGGAGCTCTCACGGGGGCGAAATTTTGTATATTTTTAATGAGCGTGTAAGACAGAATAACACATGAAAGCCAAAACGACTTCCTAAGCACTCGATAAACGATATGGTTACTGCAAGGCTACGGTATTTTTTTTTTCTTTTTTTTTTTAAATGACGCTCCTCCCGATGGCCGCCATTATTATTGTTGCCGTGATCTACCGACCGCCAATTATTGGGTTATGGGGGCTGCACGGCCATCAAATCCGGCCCGGCGGAATGTTAATCTGACCCGCATTTCACGGTTAATCTTTGTATTATGGTCACTAATCTCGTTTTTTATGGCCCTTGTCTTGAGACGTGTCTGCCCCTCCCCCCCCCACCCCCCCCCACCACCGGGGTAATTTGGTCGGCTTATGGTTCGTCATACTTTAGACCCGGTGGTAGGGTTCATGTTTTGTTGGCTATGCCTGGTTGCACATGCAGCCAGCAGAGAGACAAATGTGTGCACAACAAGGAAATCTGGCCAAATGTTTAGACAAGTAATTTAGAACGATCATTCAAAAGCAAAACGTTTGAAATAAATTAATTACGGTAATTCATCTGAGGTAATGTTTAAATTTTGTTTCCACTCAACAGCAAATGATGTCCCTTCTATAATTAGTTGTTATTCCGTGATGTTCCTTTTTGAAAGAGATATTTACTCCATGATGTTCCTTTTTGAAAGAGATATTTACTCCATGATGTTCCTTTTTGAAATAGATATTTACTCCATGATGTTCCTTTTTGAAAGAGATATTTACTCCATGATGTTCCTTTTTGAAAGAGATATTTACTCCATGATGTTCCTTTTTGAAAGAGATATTTACTCCATGATGTTCCTTTTTGAAAGAGATATTTACTCCATGATGTTCCTTTTTGAAAGAGATATTTACTCCATGATGTTGCTTTTTGAAAGAGATATTTACTCCATGATGTTGCTTTTTGAAAGAGATATTTACTCCTTGATGTTCCTTTTTGAAAGAGATATTTACTCCATGATGTTCCTTTTTGAAAGAGATATTTACTCCATGATGTTCCTTTTTGAAAGAGATATTTACTCCTTGATGTTCCTTTTTGAAAGAGATATTTACTCCATGATGTTCCTTTTTGAAAGAGATATAAATTCCAAAGAGAAAACCTTAAACAAATTCTCCAGTGATATTTCAACAACTTGATAAACTGACTTTCCAACACCTTGATGAACTGATATTTCAACAACTTGATAAACTGACTTCCCAACAACTTGATGAACTGATATTTTAACAACTTGATGAACTGACATTCCGATAGTTTGATGAACTGATATTTTAACAACATCAGTAAATGACATTCAACATGTTGAAACAAACAGTGTCGTCAGGTGTGATAAGCCAACGACCGACCAGGTGGCGCTATAACTCACTACAGATGTGGATGGGGCAACATGTTGTTTGACAATAAACATTAAACAATAAACAATAAACATTAAACAAGTTCTAATTTCTTTACATCCCGTACATTTATCTGAAGGGGGGGGGGGCTATAAGACTCTTGGAAGGGTGGGTTGGGGGCATCGAAGTCTTACTTTCTTCCATTTTAACAAATATTTTACATATTTTACTTAGAGTTACATTTTGACAAATACCTACGCAAAGGCGTCTAAACAGAATCACCTGTATATGTCAATGGGCATACCTGTATATGTCACTTGGCACACCTGTATATGTCAATGGGCATACCTGTATATGTCAATGGGCATACCTATATATATGTCACTGGGCACACTTTAATGTGTCACCGGGTACACTTGCATATGCCACTGGACATACCTGTATATGTCAATGGGCATACATTCACACGTAAATGGGCGTATATTTGTATGTAACTGGGCATACTTATATATGTCACTGGGCATGTCTAAAACAAACAAGTCTGTTGAAGCGCCCAAGACATCACATTTATGAAGTGGGGCCAGGGTCTTGGGTCGGTCCTGCGCATCAATGTACTGTTGCCACAGATAAACATATTTCTGTAGAATTTTATCAACTTGGCCACACTCTATATCTTTAAGCAAGACCCCCCCCTCTTCGGCGGCCCTGCGTATGTAGAGACCTTTTGGGGATAAAAATAATAATGAAAAGGGTTGGTAGGATTGTAATGTGGGAGGAGGGAGAAAGATTTACTAATTCCAGTCTCTTTGTCTAGTTCCCAGAACATGACATTCCACACTAGGCCCAGGTAGTCCATCCCAGTCTCTTTGTCTAGTTCCCAGAACATGACATTCCACACTGGGCCCAGGTAGTCCATCCCAGTCTCTTTGTCTAGTTCCCAGAACATGACATTCCACACTGGGCCCAGGTAGTCCATCCCAGCCTCTTTGTCTAGTTCCCAGAACATGACATTCCACACTGGGTCCAGGTAGTCCATCCCAGTCTCTTTGTCTAGTTTCCAGAACATGACATTCCACACTGGGCCCAGGTAGTTCGGATGGTGTAAACGTTGCGTGCAAGATCCGAGTTTGTCTCGCTTGCTCATGTATCTGGGGAAGGTGGGATGTGTGCGTGTGTGTGTGTGTGCGGGGGGGGGTGACAGAAGACATTTTGACGGTTGTAACCGTTCATTGGTCACGTGACACTCAACTCTACCCGTATGTAAATCAAACTTGTTTTTTTATGACATCTCGCAAGGAGAGAGAGAGAGAGAGAGAGTCACAGATAAAGGTTAAAGATAGCCATCTTCATGAGATTCTAGGGATAACCAGGTGGAAACCTTGTACGACATGAATTACTACCATTGACCTATCCGTTTCACAGCACATATACTCAGACCCGAAACCCCCAACCCCAAATCTACCCCCACCCCCTAACACTTACTCCATCTAGGTAGCCAACCGACCACACCCACCAACTAATCCGCTACAGCCAACCTCACGCACTTTTCAATAGCGCCACCAACCATTTGTTTTTTTTTTTTAACCTTTTCCTCTTTTCTTATAAATACAACTCCGGCTCCGACTCCGGCTAATCGAAAGGTGACAGGCGCTACTCTCGACCTCTCCACACGACACGGCCATTAAACGAAGATATGCAAACATATAGGTCACTTCCTGCTCAAAGGACGGAGTTAGAGAGCAGTGTTCCACTGGCATCAAACGGAGCTTTCTGTGCAATGGGCAGTGGTTACCAAATGTTGCTCTGATTGCGAAGAACAGTGGTTACCAAATTTTGCTCTGGTATAAAAGAGCAGTGGTTAACAAATGTTGCTCTGGTAGAAAAGAGCAGTGGTTACCAAATGTTGCTCTGGTTTAAAAGAGCAGTGGTTACCAAATGTTGCTCTGGTAGAAAAGAGCAGTGGTTACCAAATGGTGTTCTGGTAGAAAAGAGCAGTGGTTGTTACCAAATGTTGCTCTGGTATAAAAGAGCAGTGGTTACCAAATGTTGCTCTGGTAGAAAAGAGCAGTGGTTACCAAATGTTGCTCTGGTATAAAAGAGCAGTGGTTGTTACCAAATGTTGCTCTGGTAGAAAAGAGCAGTGGTTGTTACCAAATGTTGCTCTGGTATAAAAGAGCAGTGGTTACCAAATGTTGCTCTGGTAGAAAAGAGCAGTGGTTACCAAATGTTGCTCTGGTAGAAAGGAGCAGTGGTTACCAAATGTTGCTCTGGTATAAAAGAGCAGTGGTTACCAAATGTTGCTCTGGTAGAAAGGAGCAGTGGTTACCAAATGTTGCTCTGGTAGAAAAGAGCAGTGGTTACCAAATGTTGCTCTGGTATAAAAGAGCAGTGGTTGTTACCAAATGTTGCTCTGGTAGAAAAGAGCAGTGGTTACCAAATGTTGCTCTGGTATAAAAGAGCAGTGGTTACCAAATGTTGCTCTGGTATAAAAGAACAGTGGTTACCAAATGTTTCTCTGGTAGAAAAGAGCAGTGGTTGTTACCAAATGTTGCTCTGGTATAAAAGAGCAGTGGTTACCAAATGTTGCTCTGGTAGAAAAGAGCAGTGGTTACCAAATGTTGCTCTGGTATAAAAGAGCAGTGGTTACCAAATGTTGCTCTGGTAGAAAAGAGCAGTGGTTGTTACCAAATGTTGCTCTGGTAGAAAAGAGCAGTGGTTACCAAATGTTGCTCTGGCAGAAAAGAGCAGTGGTTACCAAATGTTGCTCTGGTATAAAAGAGCAGTGGTTACCAAATGTTGCTTTGGTATAAAAGAGCAGTGGTTACCAAATGTTGCTATGGCAGAAAAGAGCAGTGGTTACCAAATGTTGCTCTGGGAGAAGAGAGCAGTGGTTACCAAATGTTGCTCTGGTAGAAAAGAGCAGTGGTTGTTACCAAATGTTCTCTGGTAGAAAAGAGCAGTGGTTACCAAATGTTGCTCTGGTAGAAAAGAGCAGTGGTTACCAAATGTTGCTCTGGTAGAAAAGAGCAGTGGTTGTTACCAAATGTTGCTCTGGTAGAAAAGAGCAGTGGTTAGCAAATGTTGCTCTGGTAGAAAAGAGCAGTGGTTACCAATTGTTGCTCTGGTAGAAAAGAGCAGTGGTTGTTACCAAATGTTGCTCTGGTATAAAAGAGCAGTGGTTACCAAATGTTGCTCTGGTAGAAAAGAGCAGTGGTTACCAAATGTTGCTCTGGTAGAAAGGAACAGTGGTTACCAAATGTTGCTCTGGTAGAAAAGAGCAGTGGTTACCAAATGTTGCTCTGGTAGAAGAGAGCAGTGGTTACCAAATGTTGCTCTGGTAGAACAGAGCAGTGGTTACCAAATGGTGCTCTGGTAGAACAGAGCAGTGGTTACCAAATGTTGCTCTGGTAGAACAGAGCAGTGGTTACCAAATGTTGCTCTGGTAGAAGAGAGCAGTGATTACCAAATGTTGCTCTGGTAGAAGAGAGCAGTGGTTACCAAATGTTGCTCTGGTAGAACAGAGCAGTGGTTACCAAATGTTGCTCTAATAGCGAAGAACAGTGGTTACCAAATGTTGTCAGTTAAATAGAGTTCCTCCTTTCATGATAGCAACAGGATACTTTGTGAGAATATTGCTATCTAGTAAATGTATGGTTATATTGTTAGTTTATGGCTATGATTGTATAGCTAGCTCTTGAGTGTGAGTGTATGACTAGATTGTGATTATAAAAATAGATTGTGATTGTATGGCTAGCTTGTGAGTGTATGAATAGATTGTGAGTATATTTCTAGCTTGTAATTGTATGGTTAGCTTGTGAGTGTATGGCTAGCTAGTGAGTATATTTCTAGATAGTGAGTGTATAGCTAGATTGTGTCGATAGTTTGAGTACATGTCTAGATTTTGATTGTATGACAATCTTGTGATTGCATGGTAAACTAGTCTCAAATTTCCCACTGTCAGTGACAGTTTTTTTTTTAAGTTGGGTGGACTAATGTATTTTTACGAGACACAAGTCCAGGTACAGGCAGGTGCTCGAAATCTTGACATTTCAGGTCAACAGTCGAGCACGTGACCCTACATCTACATTCACTCACATTTAAAACACGTGTCCACACAGCGGCTACAAGTCAGACATTTATTAAACTGATTTCTTTTTTTTTAATTTTACATCTGTCACTGCCAACCATGGGCGTCGCTAGGAATTTTTCCAGGGTGGGGGGGGGGCAAAAATTTTCCAGGGGTGGGGGCAAATAACAACTTTATGAAATTTTTTTTAAATGTAGGGGGGGGGGAGCAAATGCCCCCCTCTTATATGACATTTTCTTCAAAATGTAGGGGGGGGGCAAATGCCCCCCTCCCTTGCCACCCCCCTCCCCCATGAATACGCTCATGCTGCCAACATATTCGAAGATTGAAAAGGTCGATTTGTACTTAAGTCTTTCAATTTCCTATACATCCAGTGCTTTTTTTTTTTTTAATTTTATTCTTTCTTAAAATAACAGAAATCGTTTGATTCACATGTAGTGAGAGGGTTAAAATCTCGTTCAAACTTTGGCAAAGATGAGACTCCTAGCAAAAGAGGTTTTTTTTTTAAAAAAAAGAAGAAGGATGTCCTTTTAATAACATTATGGTGCTGGTTGAGGTGTACAGACGACAAGGGCAATGTACTCGAAAGATCAAAGTTACTTCCGCTTCGCACAAATATCTTCACTTCAGTGTTGGTGGTGATGGAGAAATCTTCACACACCTCTCTACTACATTTGATCTTATCTTTTTTTTTTTAAGGCCAGGAAATTAAAGGAAGAAAAAATGTAAAATAGTAAAAAAAAAAAAAAAATTAAAATGAATGTTTCGAGATGTGTTTCTACTCTAAATACAACATACTCAGCCTCTCATTTGTAAAATCCAGTAATACATCACTTTAAGTTTGTATGTATTCACAAAACTCTGGACTGTATCTTTCTAGAAATCGTTATACGTCATTCATATATGTATGTTACCTTGACACAGCCACACAAAGTGTTTCTATTAATAGAGGAGAATAATAGTAAGCCCTAGTCTTAGGGGTAAAAATATAGGGAGTATTTGACCCATGACTGCCACCACAGCTACAATCACAACGAATACCACAAAAATCATTCCACAACCACCACCAAAACTGTCACCACAGCTACCACAGCAAAGCCCACTACTACTATAGCCACAACTTTCACCACAACTACCGCCATAACGTCCACCACAACTACCGCTACAACTTCTACAACGACTACCGCATCAACTTTCACAACAGCTAACGTCATAACGACTTACACAACCACAATCGCAACGTGCACCACAACTTCTGCCACAACTTTCACCACAACTACCTCAATAATGTCGATCACAACTACCCACCACAACTTCTACCACAACGTCCACCACAACTACCTCCATAATGTCCATCACAACTACCCCCATAATGTCCATCACAACTACCCCCATAATGTCCATCACAACTACCCCCATAATGTCCATCACAACTACCTCCATAATGTCCATCACAATTACCACCACAACTTCTACCACAACGTCCACCACAGCTACCTCCATAATGTCCATCACAATTACCACCACAACTTCTACCACAACGTCCATCACAACTACCCCCATAATGTCCATCACAACTACCCCCATAATGTCCATCACAACTACCCCCATAATGTCCACCACAGCTACCACCACAACTATCGCCACAATGTCCACCACATCTTCCGCCACAATGTCCACCACATCTTCCGCCACAACGTCTATGACAAGTTTGACAACTACCACAACTTCCACACATTCCCCCACATTACTAAATAACAAACACAGCCAGTTAGTTGCCTGACATTTTAATTCCAACTTTTTAAGTTACAGTTTATCATTCCGTGATATTTGTAAAAAAAAAACGACAGAAAAAATATATTTCAAAAAATCTAGCGTCTCAAAAAAAAGCTAACAACTGCAGCCACATTCACCCCCTCCCCCCAACCTCCATCACATTCTGTACCAGACATCTCGTTCTATTGTACAGCCCTCCCATCTTCTCTCCGTTCTTTCCGATCCCACCATGCTCGCGCGTCCCCGTATCGCTGGCAACGAGTTTGTCACGAGTCAACACTACAAGATGGCGGTGTAGCGTTTCAAAAGACCGAAGAAACAACAAAAGAGAGAAGGGTGGTAGGTAGATTAATCGCGTAGGTACCTGGACCAGAGGACTGCGGTAGATGGCGCTATTACCAAGAGGAGTGTGTGTGTGGGAAGGGGGGGGGAGCTCTTCACTCCGCCTTGCTGCCCCCCGCCCCCCCCCCCTTTTTTTTTTTTCTATATCCTACTTGTGACGTGGTCTGTTGACAAATCTCCTTTAACTTCAATCATACAATTTTTTGTAACATAGGCGCCCATTTGGATGAGAAAGGGACAAAAAGGGTGTGTGTGTGGGGGGGGGGGTATGCTATACAAATTGCGCATGTCTTTTATGATGAACATGTTCAGAACATTGCTTTTGTTTGTTGTAGACATTTGTTTCAATGTTAACATGCACCCCCCCCCCCCCACACACACACCCGGGGACACCCTTTTCTCCTAAATCACACACTGTTACTAAAAATGAATACTCTTCAAACAAATTTTCTTTAATTTCTTTTTTAATATTTATCTTTGATAGAAAAATTATTTGAATGTATTTATTTTCAATTCTATTTTTTTACGATTTTGTTTTATATGACCACCATACAACAATGGCTATAATTATTGCTCGTCTTTTGTTAAATAGCAAAATAACTCTTACACAGTGTCAGTTTTAATCAGATTGGTTCAGTCATTGACAGAACATATATTAAAATTGTACATAATTTTTGAAGTTTTAGACGTCATTTCTCATAGGTCCAGTAGACAGTGTGTCTAGGGTCAACTTCATATCCTAAAGTCCAGTACAGAGTGTGTGTCTGGGTCATCTTCATATCTCATAGGTCCATTAGACGGTGTATATATGGTCAACTTCATATCCTAGAGGTACAGTAGCGGTTGTGGTGTTGAGCAAGAGTTCGAGTCTCAGCAACTCCAGTTACCTATGTTCCTTGTCGTATATACAAAACAAACGTGGCGACTGGAGGCGTATCGAGGGGTGGGCAAGGGGGCATCATGGCCAGGGCGCTACTCACAAAGGGGAGCCAAATGTTATATTTTACATATAATATTATATGGTTTTCGAATGGGAAGGGGGGGGGCTCTAAAAAGGTAATAAAAAGGTATTGTGCCCCGGGAGCGAGTTAAGCTCGCTACGGCCCTGGTACAACTCCACTCACCCGTAAAACAATGGCTGCCATAGAAATTCTTTTTGCCTCAGAATTAGGCTGATAACAATTCTGCTTTGAGTACTTTTCTTCCAAGCGCTCATATCATGTTTCTTTATTCCATATAGCTCTTTAAGTTTCCCATTTAATGTAAGCATTCCTTGATTTAATTATCAAATATTCTTCTTACTGCAAATTTTTTTTTTTTTGAAAAATCAAGTTTGTAGGACTTCCGGAACGGATTAATCCATCTTATACTATTTATAGAAGAATAAAAAAAAAAAACTAACAGTGGTAAAAAAAAGCCAAGATTTAAAATATATTTTAAAAAAATCCAATAACCCAAAATGGCCCTCAAAAGCTTATGATTTTTTTTTCGTATTGTCGTTAATTTTTGTTCGTATGATCAAAGATATATGAACTACTTAATTGATTAATCGATTACAGACAACAAAATGGCGTTTTTTTTCGGAAAAGAAGGTGAGATGTATGCTACAGAACTCTGCTTAGATCGCAGGTCTGATGACGTGGAGCACACTAATTGCCGAAAAGAAATACAGAAAGTTGATTAGTTTTATACATTCAAACTAGTTTTTTTTTTCATAGTACTTTAATTTGGTTTTTAAAATGAAACTTGTATGTCTATATGCAGCATATGATTAAATGCCATAAAAATTTAAACCGAATATATATATATATATATATATATATATATATATATATATATATATATATATATATATATATATTACATAGTGTTTTACATAGTGTCAAGTGTTGTCTTAAGTATTACATACGTCGGTGAATTTTATATGTTTCAGTAATATCAGAAAGCATGATTACGAACTGTTCAAATATCTTGCAAAAAAATTAGGAATGCCAGTGTATTCGATTGGCACCTAAATACAATATATCGGTCGCTCATACCATATGTCCATTATCTACTTCCGTTTTTTGGAGTAAAATGATAGATTTTAGCAATGTATTATTTACTAACAGTATGGTCATTAATAGGTTAAATTGTACCAGATTAACCCCATTATGATTGTCTAACAAGTTTGTTATCTATTTCAACTTTTTAGTTGTGAAACAAATTCTAAAAAAAAAAAATTGTGTACGAGGTATGGTAGGTTCAATCTGTTGGGAAGACTTTGATCTTTGTTGACATTAGAAACATAACTGACATCTTATGTGTTTTTTTTTTTTCAATTGACTGAGATTAAAATCATGTTAGGAAACCGTGAGCCAGGACTGTTTATGTGTGTTTGTGCGTGAAGTCCCTGTAAGGATGAGATGAAATCTCTTTAAACCCCATAAACCACTAATGGGACGGTTTTTATGGAGGCACCACGGGAGCTATAGTGGAGACTTTAACCATGACCTGAGATATCCATTGGTCCTCACCGGAGATCGAACCAAGGACCCTCAGGTCGATAGTCGAGCGCTTTACCGCATGACCATCCGTCCCCAACAACAAGGTCTATCACCAACTCATCTTTTGCTTCTGACAGTCTCTACCAAACGGATGCCCCAACACTAAACGACAAATCAAAAAAGTCATATGATGATCAGATTACTGTAAAGGCTGGAGTCCCTGAAATGTGTCCTGGTTGCACTGTTACACTGGCGATGGCCCTGCAAGGGCATCTGTAAAGGTGAATGTCTCTATTTTTTGACTCTGTACAAAGTACAGATGCCCCACCGCCACCCCCGCGGGTCTACGCCCGTGGTTCTCAACGGGTGGTAGGCGTACCCCAAGGGCCACGGGAAAGCTTATACAGGGGCTAACAGCGACGTATACTTTCGGTTTAAAAAGTCAAAAAGTCTGAAGAAGGTCGCCAGAATGCTAGGTGACTCATCGCCTAATGGCGTGCCCAAGTACCGCATTAGAACGGTAAGCACATTTCATTATGAAAATGGCCACATTTTTTTCTTTAGCTTACGTGTTTGGGGTACCCGCGGACATAATATTGGACGCCCTATGAGGGACAGTGACACAAAAATGTTTGAGAGCCTCAAGTCTACGCCCCCCCCCCCTCAAAGTTCATTAGAAGACAGTTAAAAGATCATCTTGGCCTCTGACAATTTTTTTTTTTGTCGTCGTCTTCCTTTGATGTCGTTTCGTCTGTGTTCAACAAGGTAACTATTTTGTTAGATAACAGCAGACACCCGTTAGTCCATCCCCCCTACCTACCCCCACCCCTCACCTACCCCACCATTCTTTCTAGTTGTGTGGACTTAATGAAACTCCTCCACACACCCATACTACACCGCCACTCTCCACCCCCCACCCCCGGCATACAAAATCATCATTTCTCGTTATGTGTTTTATTTTCTCTCTTCCACTCGGCCCGGGGGGGGGGGGGAAGGAAGGGGGCGGGTGGCCCGGGTTGAAACTTGACCATCTCCTCTTGGTGGCTGTGTCAATAACAAATGACAAAAAAAAAAGCGACGCCATTGGCTGGCAAATATAGTCATCGGGTGACAAGTAACATTTGATTGCTGAGATCAAAGGGCCGCATTGACACGGACGTCTCTCTCTCTCTCTCTCTCTCTCTCTCTCTCTCTCTCTCTCTCTCTCTCTCTCTCTCTCTCTCTCTCTCTCCCTCTTTCACCTTTCGTCAAATCTATCTGACATCATCGACGGAAACTATTATTTTTATTCTATGTTGATTTTTTTTTTTAAAAGAATCTTCTTATCTGGGACATAAATGTGGGAGGTCAGATAAGTCTAAAAGAAATCAAATCAAAAGACTTTTAAGTGTGATGGCAAGTCAAGCGTAAGTTAATGAGGTCAAGTCATTCAAAGAGACATCCAGGTGGTTTTAGTTTTCGGACCAAAGACTGACCAAAGACTGACCGTAGCTTACGTGTTAAATGAAAGGCTGATATATGTGGTGGTAGAGCATTTTCGTTATATTATGTTATTTAAGGGGGAATACCGAAGACTTTTTTCGATTTTATTTTTCCCCCAACAGTTTTTGCTTTTTAGTGTTTTCTTAATGTTTAACCATTTTCATACAAATCTCTTAAGTTTTATGGCTGACTAGAGAGTGCAAAATACTTTATTTTGATGCTAAATTATGTATACAACAAGTATTTTTAGTCGTTTTATTTCACGTATAACTTTTCTCAAACTCTACATCACGTAGTAACGTTACGCAAACCCACATAATATACACATCTACGTCATCAGGAGAAGCTAAGCTACACATCTGCGTAGTGAACTCTTTCTTTGTTCTAAAAATAGCCTATCCATCGCCTTGTTTATGACGTCGTAAAGTCGCATGAAACCTTCTATTTATTACTACAACTACAAGTGTGTAAGTTCATTCATAAAAAAGGTCATAGTAAAAGAATATTGACCAATGGAATAGAAGTAAGTCAGCATTAACAAATTTCCATTGGTCGAATGCATTTACTGCGGCCTAACAAGTATGGCTTCCATCTGTAAACAAACTAGCGTCTTGTTCATTTACGTTCTATCGCCTCGTGTGTAATAAAGCGTTATTTTCTATCTATATCTTGGAAAAGACACATTTTAAGTTTAAAACTTCATTCTAAAATGCCTCGTCCTAAGAATGCATGCAGAAAAGCCCAAAGTAAGCTAGCAGCAGCGGCTAAAAAGAGAAAATGTGATGAAAACCACGTTACAGCAGATAACTGTCAAACAACTCAAAGTGATACTGCAAAAAAGATTGCTATGTTGGGTGCAGCTGACAGAATAAAAGATGTAGAAGAACAAACTTGGATTCTACTACATTTAAAGCAAATAAATATTTTGCTGCACGAGTTGCTGTGTCCGATATGTATAAAACCTCGTGTTACAATAAGCCTAGCTGCTGACGAACATGCTGGCTTTTCATCCATGATGAAACTAACATGTGGTGAATGTGGTTATGAAATAAAAACAATGTCATCACCTAGAATGTCTTACACAGACAAGAACAATTTGCCATATGAAATTAATCGACGAATGGATTTATTTAGTCATGAGTGTGGTGGAGGACTCAACATTCTCAACACATTTAGTGTAGTGATGGGTATTCCTGGCATGGCACTGTCAACTTTTCAGGAACATGATAAGATAGTTACAGGTAAGGCTAATGTTTTATTTTAAATATAGTTATATTATAATTATGTTCTTTATTGAATTTTTATTAAACAATAACTTGTTATATTAATATTATTAGTATTTAACAACAAATGGCATACCATAAAAGGGGGTCAGATTAGTTTGATATTGAAGGTATCAACATATAACAAAAAAATTATACCAAGAGAAATGCATTATAGGCCTATCATTTTAAAAATCCATAAGCTTTTTTCTCAAAATCACAATTATTTTTATGCTAACAAACTAATCTAATATTAAATTTTTTAATTTTAGATGCAGAAATTGAAACTGGAAATGTCATGCTTCAACGCACTGCAGATGTTGTTCGAAAAGCATATGCAGAGAATGACGAAGATTTGAAATCTGCAATTGATGCCGGGAGAAAACCCCATCATCAACATAAGTGTATCTTATGATGGGACATAGCAGAAGCGAGGCTTCACATCTCTTTATGGTGTAGGTGCATGTATTGATATACTGACTGGTTTGGTAGTCGATTATCATGTTCTAAGTAAATACTGCCATGCATGCAAGCTTGCAGATAATCAAAATAAATCAAATGAAGAGATGATAACTTGGAAAAAAGAACATGCTCCTGACTGTTGCAAAAATCATGAGGCATCTAGTAAATCCATGGAGGCTGCTGCAGCAGTTATATTGTGGAGTCGATCAGTGGATAAATTCGGATTCAGATATTTGGAAATGCTATCTGACGGTGACTCTTCAGCATTCAAAGCTGTGTGTGATGCTAAACCTTATGCAGACTTCACAGTGGAAAAGCTTGATTGTGTGAACCATGCGCACAAAAGAATGGGTACAGCTTTGCGCAAGCTGGCTAAAAATGAACGACTTGGAGGCAGAGGCGTTGGGAGACTCACAGACGCTAAATGTGACAGCTTGCAAAATTTTTATCGAGGAGCTGTTCTTAGTAACATTCCAGATATAACAAAAATGAAAAATGCCATTTGGGGCTCTTTATGGCATTCAATGTCCACAGATAAAGAACCTCGACATCAACAGTGCCCTACAGGTCCTAACAGCTGGTGCTTTTACCAGAAAGCTATAGCTAATGGTGTCTCGGCTCCCAGTCATGCTGAACATCGCCAATCTACATTTCTTTCTCAAACTGTGGCACACAGCGTCATTCCTGTATACAGGAGAATGTCAGAGGATAATCTCTTGAAGAGATTGATTCATGGTGGCACTCAAAACAGAAATGAAAGCCTTAACAATATGATTTGGCTGCGTTGCCCCAAAACATCATTTATGGGACTTTCTAGGGTTCGAGCTGCTGTGGGACGTGCTGTTTCTTCGTTCAATGAGGGATCATGTGAGCTATTCTCTGTGTTAGAAACTCTGCATCTTAAACCATCTGCTGTTGCATTTAGAATGTTGACAGATAAAGATGAAGCTAGAATAAAAAAAGCTAATGCATCATCAGAGATTGCTTCAAAATTGAAAAGAAAGTACAGTGCCATTCAGCGTAGGCAGAATCAAAGGAATGAAGACACTATAGATGGTAATACCTATGAGTCTGGTGCACACTGAGACACAGAAATACTTGGATTTAATCAGGAACAATCAAATAACTTTATTATTTAAATAATATGTATTTTATTTATTCTAATACCAATTGCTCATTTTAATAAAAAATGAGCATTTTTTTAAAACATTCAAATGATGTTTTTCATTTCTTTATTATAAATTCTCCATGTAACTTATATCAATTATTTGTGTTCATAATGAAGCAAGGGTGGATAGGTATTAAAAAAAATTAAGTTAAAGCTGATAATTATATTACAGGTTATCAATAGTAAAGCATTTTATTAGTTTTTCCCTTTTTCTCAAAATTGCATTTTTTTGCGATTTTCAAAACTTAAATCTCTAAGGCTCTGTTCATTGCATAGATACAAAGCTGAAAATTGGCAGGTACATTTGTATGTACATTAGCTATAAAGTTACGTTTTTACATTAAAATATATTAACAACTTTTTAAAATATTACATAAAGTATTTTTTTGATATTTAATTTTTTTAATTTTTTTTTTAAATTCATAATTTTTTAACTAATGATAATATAATAATAAATAAACGTAACTTTCTAGATATTTTAATTGCCAATTCAGATCAAAAAACAGAATTAAGTTTTATTCAGCAGAAAAAAAGTTATAGCGTTTTTAGTATATAGTGTTTTTTAGCCTATTTTCCTGTTTCCATGGCAACCACAAAAAAACGGCATAATATTATAACTTTTTTTTTTAGATTTTAAATGTTCAGATCATTTCCAACAAAATGATATATAACAAGCTATGTATTTACTTCTGGAACTAAATATGGGGGTGTCTCTCGAGAACCTCTTGTATTCGGGGGGGAGGGGGGCGCAATGTTTTATTGAAAAATATCGTAGTGTTTATTGCCAGTATCGATGTGTAGAAATGAAATGTCGGATCGATACGAACGTACGGTCAGGTGTTTTCTCATCTAAATATTACTAATTGAGGTTAGACAACACCACGCCTACATTCAAACGGCTGTGGGGGTGGAGGGGGTTGGGGCGGTGGTGAGAACGTAGTGTTTTGATTACCATTTGTATCGATATTATATGATTGTATAACTGATAGTCGACATCGGTTTCCAAACGAGTTTCCAAAACTCTCCTCCCCCCCCCCATGTCATTCTCTGTCTCTCTCCCTCTCTCTCTCTCTCTCTCTCTCTCCTCTCTCTCTCTCTCTCTCTCTCTGTATTTTTATTATACCAAATAAAGTGTCTGAAACGTATAATAATTTAAAAGAAAAGAAATTTAATTTAACAATTGAAAAAAATCGTTTCATGAGCACAACCGCCTTATACTGGTGGAGACGCACCGAACACTTGATTGGAGGGGGGCACCAAGAGAACAGGGGCCCGTTGTTAAATGAATATGTGTGTATAGATATGTCATTCTTTTAAGTTATTGATTTGAAAGCCCAACAAAATAGTTGGCACGGGCCCTACAGTGTTCTTTAATCGTTTCTGCATAACTACAACACTTCATGTACTCAGTGATCAATGAACCGATTCGACATTGTAGAGTTGATCTAATTCGAATTTATGTATTGATACATGACTTATGTACACATGATTAAATAGTTTTATTGGTAAAATCACACACATATTTTAATACTCAGTAACCAACAGTGTTTTTTTGTTTGTTTTTTAAATTTATTATTTTAAACTTTCCCAATTGCCTGTGTCCATCTCTTGTAAAAATAACGGGATAGTTAAACTGAAATTAATGTTTGCTATGGATCAAGAGAGAGACACAAATGTAGATATAAATATAAGACAATACACATGAATGTGACAATCATATTGAGAGGCCTCTGTGACAACCATATGGAGAAGCCTCTGTGACAACCATATTGAGAGGCCTTAGTGGACAACATATTGAGAGGCTTCTGTGACAACCATATTGAGAGGCTTCTGTGACAACCATATTGAGAGGCCTCTGTGACAACCATATTGAGAGGCTTCTGTGACAGTTCATATTAAATGTAAACTTATATTCAGAGGTGAATGGTGAAATCGAAGCTAATGAGCTAAACACTTCAAGATGGTTTAACTCGTAAACAAAATGTTTAACTGAACAAAATGATGATAACGTTATTCTAAATACGAGATGTACATGGAACATCAGCATCTGACAGATGTTGCACGAAGACTCTAAGACAGGAAGCTGTATCAGCGACCAAATCTTCTACTACATAGCAAAAAATACCAGGATGCAAAGGTCGTCTGTTGACGCTTCGTGATATCTGAAAGAAACATAACAAGAGCCCCGCCCCCTCCCCACCTCACGCTGTTGTTTTTTTTTCTTTACTCACGGCCAGCTCCCCTTTACAATCTCCATCGGGCGCGCCTTTTGAGGGAAGTGTGACGCTGATGTACACATTTGAGGCCGTCGTGGCCGTGAGAAGTGACGCGCGGGGCCGGAAGTTGCCGAGACTAAGAGGGTGAGCTGTTGACGTATGCAAATTTTTCTTCTGTCCGCGCCATTTGAAAGGAGCGAGTCGAAAAAGATAACTCTCCCTTTTTTTTCTTTTTATTTTTGGCACTAGGGGGAGACAATAAAAAGGCGATTCTCGGAATTGTAAGGGCAATAATCCAGTTCGTTTTGCTAGATAACTCAAATGTTGACGAGCCTGAGCCGATGCGCGGTCACGGATGAAATGTTATCAAGTCATTTCCTTGTCCGGCGATGATGTTCCGCGACCACTGGTCGAAATGTGGGTTATTTGTTGACAGTAGAAATAAAGCGAATGATGTTGTTGCGATACGGCAACATCACCGGCGGATTGTGGCTGCGGCACGGTGGAGTGTGTGGGTAATGGGTGGTGGTGGATGGTGTGTGCTGGATGGTGGATGGTGGGTAGTATACAGTTGATGGTGGATTGTGGGTGTGGGATGTTGGGTGGTGGATTGTGGATGGTTGATGGTAGGTGGCGGTGGTTGGGCGCTGGATGGTGGATGGTTGATGGTAGGTGGCGGTGGTTGGGCGCTGGATGGTGGATTGTTGATGGTAGGTGGCGGTGGTTGGGTGCTGGATGGTGAATTGTTGGTAGGTGGCGGTGGTTGGGCGCTGGATGGTGGATGGCTGATGGTAGTGGCGGTGGTTGGGCGCTGGATGGTGGATGGTAGGTGGCGGTGGTTGGGCGCTGGATGGTGGATGGCTGATGGTAGTGGCGGTGGTTGGGCGCTGGATGGTGGATGGTAGGTGGCGGTGGTTGGGCGCTGGATGGTGGATGGCTGATGGTAGTGGCGGTGGTTGGGCGCTGGATGCAGGATGGCTGATGGTAGGTGGCGGTGGTTGGGCGCTGGATTGTAGATGGCTGATGGTAGGTGGCGGTGGTTGAGTGCTGGATGGTGGATGGTAGGTGGCGGTGGTTGGGCGCTGGATGGTGGACGGCTGATGGTAGGTGGCGGTGGCTGGGCGCTGGATGGTGGATGGCTGATGGTAGGTGGCGGTGGTTGGGCGCTAAATTGTGGATGGCTGATGGTAGGTGTCGGTGGTTGGGTGCTGGATGGTGGATGGTAGGTGGCGGTGGTTGGGCGCTGGATGGTGGATGGCTGATGGTAGTGGCGGTGGTTGGGCGCTGAATTGTGGATGGATGATGGTAGGTGTCGGTGGTTGGGTGCTGGATGGTGGATGGTAGGTGGCGGTGGTTGGGCGCTGGATTGTGGATGGCTGATGGTAGGTGGCGGTGATTGGTCGCTGGATGGTGGATGGTTGATGATGGGTAGAAGTGGAGTGGTAAATTGTGGTTAGTGTGTGGGATGTGATATTGTGCGTGGTGGATGACGGGAGGTGGATGTGGGGGGACAGGAAATATCGATGTGAAGCCCGGATGTTGGCTTTTTCATTTATCAGATATACACGTGGAAAGATCTGGATACTTTGTGGATGGTTAAGAAATATTTCTGATATGTGACTTACGCCGATCTGACCCATTTCATACACATGGCCTTAGCACTGAAGATGGCCCCCTGCAAAAGCAGGGCCTTTGCGCTGAAGACGGCTCTGAGATTAAGAGGGTTCCAAGGTAAAGCCGTCTAGGCGCTGAAAATGACCCCCCTCGCGCTCAAGTTTCTGTCGTCTTGTCTGTTATTCACCACGAAACATTACACCCTGTATGTCCAATTGAGCCGACTCACATTTCACCTCTTTAAACCAGGCCATGGCTATAGGCACACTGAATGCATGACGTATTTAGTTCTGAATGCATGACGTATTTAGTTCTGAATGCATGACGTATTTAGTTAGCTGACTGGAGCATTTAATTTAAACTGGGGCTGTATAGAAATAGTTCGACTATATACATTTTGCTGTTGTAATTTTTCATCTCGTCTCTATACTCAGTTAAATATGTCATTGAACGAAGAGCCATTCTAACGTTTTGGCGCTCTTAGAAAAAATAACGTTAGAAATATTGAGGTCGTAGGCAAGGTCAGTTGTGTGTGTGGGGTGGGTCTTAGGCTATATCGTTGTTAAGGCCGCCGCATTCAAATATTGGGCCCTTATAGTCTTTGAAAAATGGGTTCCATTCAGATAGCCACCATTATATTATTTTAACCTGTTGCCCATAACAAATCCTGTGAATACCCTGACTTATGGAGTGCCCTAGACAGCCGCACAGTCTGCCTTACCATAAGAAATGCTCTGTGATAGATCGATTAAACAACATCACATCCACTGACCCGATAAAAGAAGAACAATAGCAATCTCACTTCACATGTTAATGAAGGACCACAGAAAGACATCCACGTGAAAGGTCCACAAAGCTCAGTGACAAGGTGGAGACAACATAAAGTGTTCAGTAAACCGTCTGATTGAATGCCCCATGGAATAATGATGGGGAAATAAAATTACTGTAAAACCTCGATTTGTTTAAGCGTCTTGCATCGAAAAGGCAAATGTATACATTAAATTAATTTTTCTGCAAACTTCACGTGGGTATCGATTTTTTATAATCCATTTACAGTTAACTGATTGTTCTCTGTTTTATAGAATATGGAGATTTTAAAATACTTTAATATATATATATATATATATATATATATATATATATATATATATATATAAATATATATATATAAGTTTACCATTTTTTAAAAATGATTAATTAAACTTTTATCATTTTGCGTCAGTTACAAGAAAATTTATTATATAACATAATTAAAATAAAGAAAAAACGTGCCTATGCTTGATTATTGCCCCTTCTATTGAATCTTTATGTTATTTCCTAATGTTAATGCCGCCATTTCGGCCACAGAGTATAATACACAACCTGTATAAATAATGTAAATAGCCTGATGTCGGAAAAAAAAATAAAGTACAGAATAAAATCTTTTGAATAATAAAATTAAATTACTATGATGGGAATTGGATCTCTTTAAACTATTTATGAAGAAACTGTTTTCGTTTTTTTAGAAATGTGACATATATGTGTAACATTGTGAACCTCAGTGAGGTGATTTCAAACATTTCTCTCACCGAACACAGCGTTCAGACAGGAATCTTTGCAGTGCATTCAATTTTGTCTGTTCCGAAACGTTATCTTTATTTGTAAATAAATAGATTTTGAAAAAAAAGCAAAACCTCTGAAAAAAATATTGTATGTTTTGGGGGAAAGGTTGGGGGGCGTCACAGGAATGACGACAGCCACAGCTGCGTGGCTGGAGTGAGGAGGGCACGGAGGGAGGTTATGCTGGGTTAGCAGACTCTGGGCCTCCTGATCTTTTCTTCTCGCAGAACCGAGAGTTTTCATGAGGAGCTAAATACATATAATTTACTTTCTGCTGCATCAAACATGGAGGCGCTAAGCTGGTAAGACTAAATGTGGTGACAGAGCAGAGGTGATTCTTTTGCCATGCATCCTCCCCTCGCAACCCCCGCACGGATAAAGGGGGAGTGAATGGGTGTTCTCATCTGTGCTGGACTATCAACCCATCTTAAAAGATGATGAATATTTCCGTGACCTCTGAACTCTCTGTATACATTATTATTACAATAAACAATATATTTACATGTTGTTGTTTTTATTTTTATGAGCAGAAGTCAGGGCTTCTGTGCCCGGCACAGGAAAGGGGTAATGACATTTTGGGCATTTTGTAACTCGGGATGATAATTTCCACTTAGGTATTTTAGTACATAAAGCAGATTACCACATAGGAATTTCAGGACATAAGATATTGATTACCACTTAGGTGTTTCAGGACATAAAACAGAGACTACCACTTAGGTATTTCAGAACATAAGACAGAGATTACCACTTAGATATTTCAGGACATAAGACAGAGACTACCACTTAGGTATTTCAGGTCAGTAGACATTACCACTAAGATATTTCAGGACATAAGACAGAGATCACCAGAGATGATTGCACAACTAGGTATATGCAAGGTGGAGACAGATATTACCACTTGGTATTTGTGAACATAAGACAGAGATTACCACTTAGCTATTTCAGGACATATGACAGAGATTACACTTAGATATTTAGGACATAAGATATTGATTACCACTTAGGTGTTTTGGTATAGGACAGAGATTACCACTAGGTATTATGCATAAGACAGATTATACTCACTTTAGATATTTGGACATATATACATGGATACCACTTAGGTATTTCAGGACATAAGACAGAGATTACCACTTAGGTATTTCAGAACATAAGACAGAGATTACCACTTAGATATTTCAGGACATAAGACAGAGACTACCATCTTAGATAGTTGATTACCAATTAGGTATACTAGGGGCAGAAGAGAGAGATTACCAATAGGTATTTCAGAACATAAGACAGAGATTACCACTTAGATATTTCAGGACACAAGACAGAGACTACCACTTAGGTATTTCAGGACATAAACACAGAGACTGCACCACTTAAGTATTTCAGGGCATAAGACAGAGACTACCACTTAGGTATTTCAGGACGTAAGACAGAGATTACCCTTATGTATTTCAGGACATAAGACATGATATTACCATCTAGGTATTTCAGGACGTAAGACAGAGATTACCACTTATGTATTTCAGGACATAAGACAGATATTACCAAGGTATTTCAGGACATAAGACAGACTTGCTCATAGGTATTTCAGAAACAGGGGAGGAGACTACCATAGGTATTTCAGGACATAAGACAGAGATTACCACTTATATTTCAGAACATAAGACAGAGATTACTGTTTTATTTCATATGACAGGATAACTTAGATATGAGACATAAGCATTGACTACCACTTAGGTATTTCAGAACACAAGACAGAGTTTACCACTTAGATATTTCAAGACATAACGAGACTCCATAGGTATTTGTAAAATGTAATACAAGACTACCACTTAGGTATTTCAGGACATAAGACAGAGATTACCACATAGGTATTTCAGTACAAAAGGCAGATTACCACTTAGGTATTTCTTAAAAAAAGCAGACTTTAGAGATTTTAATGGAACCAACTTTAAAGTACCAAACTGGACATAAATTGCATCAGATGTATTAGGCATTAATATCACTAGGCCCTTCTGCTGTAAACATGTTATATCTCATTGTTTTACATGCACGGTTCTTTATACAGGCGATAAAGATCACTGGTGCGGATGAGCGAGAGATCACGTGACTCTGTCACTATCTTTTTCCGTGGAATGGTATACCTGGTTTAACAATGCCTAGCCGCCTAAACAATTTGTCATGTTACTGGTTTAGATGTGCACACCAGCCTTTATACGTGGTGCATTGTTAAAATTAGTGTATTAGTGTTATAGATGTACTCTTATTTTGTTTCTGATGATAATCGCCAAAGTTTTACGCCTATTACAGAAAAGTAAAAGTTGTTTTTTGTCACCGGAAGTTTGCTTTCATTTTTCCAATTATCTGCTTAGTGCTTCATTTTTGTCAACATTTTCGAAAATTTTCGTAAGTTTTTATTTTAAAAAAAATCTTTCAGCTTGATGTGAAATATATATATATATATATATATATATATATATATATATATATATATATATATATATAGATATAGATATATACTTATAAGAGGCATTTGTTGTCTGTCTGTCTGTCTGTCTGTTCCCTTATAACTCAAGATCCAGATAACCAAATAATGTGAAATTTGTTACACATACACATAATTACATGAGGAAGGTTATAGGACAGGTTTCGTTTCATCTCGATGTGTAGTTTAATTGTAATAATTTTTTTATTTTAGTATTTTACTATATATTAAAGTAATCTCTGACGGCGCCATAAATAAAATTCCTCTGTGAAGTCATTTCCCGAATAGAACTTGCGCGCATAACCTATTAAAAATTGAAGCAGTTTGTGTGGCTCGCTAGCACAGTTTGTTACTCGCTTGGCCGTGACTCAAGTCAATTTTTTTTTTCAGAATAATCTCTATACTTATAAGACGCATTTGTTGTCTGTCTGTCTGTCTGTCTGTCTGTTCCCAGAGAGAGGAGGAGAGAGAGATAAAGAGACAGAGGGGGGCAGGTGGGGAGAGAGAGAAAGGAGGGTACCAGAGGGAGGGAGGGGGAGAGAGAGGGAGGGAGGGGGACAGACAGGGGGAGAGAGGGAGATGGGAGAGGGAGGGAGAGAGAAAGGGAGGGAAGGAAAGAGAAAGGAACGAAGGAGAGAGGGGGTAGGGAGGAAGATAGAGGGGAGGGAGAGAGGGTGGGAGAGAGGAGGGGGAGAGATAAAGAGTGGGGGGGCAGAGAGAGCGGGAATGAGGGATTGGAGGAAGGGGGAGAGAGAGGGGATAAAGAGAGAGGTGGGAGAGGGGAGGGAGGGGAAAGGAGGGAGGGAGGAAAAAAAGAGGGGTTAGGGAGGGAGAGAGAGTAAGGGAAGGAGAGAGGAGAGAGAGGATGGGAGTAATGAGGAAGAGATAAAGAAAGAGAGGGGTCAGGGAGGGAGAGAGAGGGAAGGAGGAAGGGGAAGAGAGGGGGAGGGGGATGGACAAGGGGAGAGAAGGAAGGGGAGAGGAGAGGGAGATGGGAGAGGGAGGGAGGAAGAGAGATGGGAGAGGGAGGGAGGGAGTAAGGGAGGGAGAGAAAGGAAAGAGAGAGAGGGTTAAAGAGGTAGAGAGGGAGGGGGGAGGGAGGGAGAGGGGGAGGGAGAAAACAAAAGGTAAACAGAAAACCTTATTTTAAACCGGCAAAGCCATTTTTCCAATTATCTGCTTAGCGCTATATATATATATATATATATATATATATATATATATATATATATATATATATATGAAACAGTTTATATAATTCCATACTCGTTTGATTTATCAGACACGATTGGCTGCAAGGGGAGACAACATAACTCTTCGGTGTGGGTTCACAAAGTTACATGCTCTTTGTTGTCTGTTTTACTGAGAGTTACATTGACAACTGTGAAGTTGTCACCTGTCAATGCCAGATTCAAATGTCAACAGTTTTTCATAGAGAGATTCTATAACTCTATTTCTAAATTATCATGTACCATGACAATGTCACAACTAAATTATAAATAAAATTCTCAAACAAACCGGGGGTTGGGGGAGGGAGCGATACAAACTCATTTAAAAAAGATTAACTTTCAGTGCGTGTGAATTCACTGATCGATGAAAGTCAATCTGCTATTTTATATTTTTTTTAGGTTTGACGATTGACGTGTGTGGACTTGTGACGTGAGATTAACTTGATTCAGAAGTTGACTAAAGTTGGTTGAGGCCAAGTGCCCAGAAGAAAATATAGAGGCCCTTAGAAAAAGGATGTTTATGGTATAAAGCTGGGGCATGCTGGGCCCTCACAATCTCCATGTTCATATATTTAGTTTATAGTACAATCCCGACAATCTGACTTGCTTTTATCCGGCTTTTGTATTATCCGGCTTTTGTATTACTCAGCTTTTGTATTACCCGACTTATGCATTACCCGGCTTTTGTATTACCCGGCTTTTGTATTACCCGGCTTTTGCATTACCAGGCTATTGTCTTATCAGGCCTAAGAACAAATATTGCTCGCTAAACCGAATAAAAGGCAACGAATAAGCAGTCTGCTAATGAACGTGAATGTTGATTGGAGATTATTTAACTAAAATTGACCACTGCGTCACAGTAAAAGTCCCGTTATTTTAACGGGTACATTCAACACAGAAGGAAAACCAGTGAGACACTGTTCTATAAGTATGGAATAAATTACAACCAATTGTGAGATTGTGTAGTTTGGCTGAAGGCAGTTGCGTTACTAGCTATATGTGACAACTTGTCCGGGGGTGCGACTCTTGTGATGCAGCCCCTTTTCAATGTCAAACGAGCTAAAATAAGTCAGACCCCCTCCCCCGGATTAGTGGCTTATTTCCCCTTTGGACGTGTGCGCTCCGTACCCCCTAGCCCCACCCGGTTCGCCACTGGCTGCATGTGAGAAGATTGGCTTCAGCGGTGTCTGCTTGAACGGTCAGCATGTGTGGGTAGTAGGGTGCCGCCCAAATACGTGACCGATGTCAGAGGTCGGCTACCGGTGGTCCGCGGACCATGAGTGGTCCGTAATGAAAATTTGCTGTTCCCCAGAAACTGGACATTATTTGTTTTTCATGTCAATCATTGTATTTATTTATTATCAATAACAAAAACTTTTTTAACAAACTTTTCGATGAATGGTTAAAAATTTACAAAGCAACATTTAACTCGATCGATAAAATTGATCATTGATACAAGCTGTTATAGGTGATTATTTCAGTTACATTGAAAGTCGCGCAAGCCCGAGATAAATACACTACAGTAAATAAAAAAGGAAAATAATTAAATGTTTATTGGGAGGCCCAGTACCATTCGTTCCACGGTACCACTGGTTTATAGGATCTAATAGATTTCATCTCATCCTTACAGGAACTTCACACCGCGAGGAAGCTAGTTAGCAAGGTAATATTTGATCATACAATATATATGTATATTCAATGGGGGTGTAACCCTAACCCCATTACTTTAATGTCGCTACCCGCCATAACTTGCCAATTTACCCTTAAATCCCTAACGAAGTTTATTAAGTAATGACTCCATCTGACCCCCCCACCCTCCGTGTGCCCAGGCTATCCAAACACTCCACCCAAGGCGCATACAGAAACTTTTTCTCGCCTTCTTCCCAAGAGAGCGGATTCACAGATCAATTTCTTTCAATGTCGTGAAGACAGATAGATGTTTCTGAAGAAGAAAAAAAAAGTGCTTACGCTTTTATGTCCCCTCTGAAGACTCAAGTACCTGGCATGTTTAAATGGACATTGTCCGCTGTCCATTCCCCAGGTCATTAGGTAAACTGGACAGCGTGTTTACATTTAATTTTATTTCTAATTTAGTTTTATTGCGTCACACCAGATACCGATGTGGACAGATCGACACAAAGACACTCACAGTAATAATGATGTAAAGACCAGGTCTCTCTTGCTTGGACATGTCCGATGTATTTGATAGATTGGTCACTAACTGACCCCATCATGTATGTCAATACATTTGTAAATACTGTATAATATAATATATATATATATATATATATATATATATGTTATGGCCAATGTATATATATATATATATATATATATATATATATATATATATATATACATATATATAGTATGTTACGGCCACTGTCTGCTAGGCGCTTAATATACCAATTGCTACATTGGCCAACTAAACCAATTGCAGACATTGGCCAGCTAAATGTCACAATGTCCGGCTGGGTGCGACCGGTCAATGTCTAACTGACAATTGGGAAAGTATCGTGTGAAATAGATACAATCTATTACGAACTTTTTGAACATTTAAACAAGATAAAATTACTGCAGATTAACCACTGGACCGACATCTTTCATTAAATTTGCATAGATTTATTTAGTTGAGATTTGCCGTGGTTTTTTTTTTTTTTACTAATTGACATAATTAAAACTTTTAATTGTTTTTCTTTGTTATCCGACACAATCACCGATTCTATTTCTAAATTATCACGTCTGATTCAGATCCCGGCTCCATAACACAATAAATAGAACAAACAGACTTTATGGACTATCGAAAATGGGTTATATCGGGGTCCTATTTATCAAATTTGAAACCGGAAATCGGATTGAATTATTCACACAGTCACACAATTCATACGCAATATCAATCTCACAGGTTAATATTTGAACCTAACATAAAATTAGTGTTGTTTTTTTTTACTTTTTGCTGTCGATCAGTGGTAGGCACACTCAAATTTGTCGAATATTGCAAAGCAGCCCACGGGCACATCTGTCAGTGAACGCTTGAACGGAATGATGTATAGAACAAGAGATTTAATGCTGCTGACACAGTTCACCTAATACAAAAAGTACTACATTCCTAGATCCTTGAGATTCGAGACTCTATCAAAGTAATATAAGGAGTCGAGTTGTGTAAGCGCTCAACTGTCGACATGAGGGTCTCGGGTTCGATCCACGATGAGAACCAAGGGAATATTTCCAGGTCATTTTTTTTTTAAATGTGCAGTTTTAGATAGTTATTGTGATTTTAAATATGAGACGTGAGAGTCTGACATATTCAAAAGTAATAATACAATATTAGCTATTCAAATTATTGTTGTATTTTATATATATTTATATTATTATATATATATATATATATATATATATCATTTTAAAATTGCCAAACGAAAACTATTGTAATAATTTAAAAAATTATCCGACGATAAAAAAAATGGCCGCGTTCGCCGAAACAAATTTTGTTAATAAAATTTCTTTAAAATTGATCTAATTATAAAATATATCTTTACAAACTTTACGTTATATAAAAAAGGTTTTCCGTTATCATTCTTGTTTTCTTTTTAAATTAAATACTTCTTGAATATTTTTTTTCATAGGTGGTAGGCGGAATGCCCCGGGGTTTTCGAATGAGGGGGGGGCGCTAAAAAGGTATTGTGCTCCGGGCGCGAGTTAAGCTCGCTACGGCACTGAACAGGCATGAACATCTGGCGTACGGTTTTCGAATTTAACATATCCTTTAGGTTGATAAAATAAAATATAATAAATAATGTTTCGCAATTCCATTCTTAACAAGATTAATAGACCCTAATAATTACTTTTTACCTATTCAGGATAACATCAAAGTTGGGATTTAGGTCTATCTTTATGCAAAGGATAGCTAGCGTACATCTAGTTATATAATAACATAGCAATTTAATAACACAGTAAATGAAGTGAACAAAATGAAGTGAACAAAATGAAGTGAACTAAATGTAATGAAACAATGACCAGCTGACAGCCAAAGTCAAAGTGAAATTTCTTGCGCCTAGATTGTCAAGTTTTGTTAGTCAAAAATGTACACTGCTCGGTAAAAGGTTTATGTTTTTACTATCAGTCCACTGTCTATGACATGTTTGTCCAAAGCCCGCCATGGTCAGTGTTTAGCTGGACAAGACATGAGCGGTAAGATAAAGTCATGCTGAAAATGTCACGGCGACCCATTGTTGACTCAATGTCCAAACATGCTGCTCTAAACATTTTCGTGTCACATTGACCGGTTCCGTTACTGTAGAACAGGTCATTGTAATGTCCACGTATCTCCAACCTAATTGGAACCTCCAGCCAGTAATGTGACAGTTGTACAGTTAGCTTATATTCACCACACACAGCTGCACCACGCAGATATTTCACATCCCACAGGGAAAGCCCGTAGCATGAATAGGGCTAATCAGCCTTTGCCGCCACGAAGTCACAAGTTTAGTCATAGATATCTATGAGTTTAGCAGACTTTAGAAATACAAGTCCAGTTATTAGCGGAATAATTCGTTGTATGTTTGCAGATATTAAAGTACAGGTACAGATATAAGGGAAATAGAATGATTTATGTTGGCAGACTTTAAGATACATGCAGACATTATGTCAAGACACAAGCGGATACATTGATTTATGTTAGCAGACACTACAAGTACATGCAGACATCATCATGCCCAGACATAAGCGGAATACATTTATTTATGATAGCAGACATTATCAAAGTTCCTGTAAGGATTACATATAGATCTCTAAATCCTAATTACTGCGTGTGGGGAGAGGGGGGTAATTAGAATCCTAGAGATGCAAGAGTCTCTTTGATATGTCACTTCCAGTGTGCTAGATTTTGTTATATTATTCCATTACTTTGGTTCCCTAGTTTTTGTTATATTATTCCATTACTTTGGTTCCCTAGTTTTTGTTACATTATTCCATTACTTTGGTTCCCTAGTTTTTGTTACATTATTCCATTTCTTTGGTTCCCTAGTTTTTGTTAAATTATTCCATTACTTTGGTTCCCTAGTTTTGATAAAAATGACAATGACGCGACGATGAAAGTATTTTTATTACATAAACAACAGGATTGTGGTTCTTGTATCCGCGTGCCCCCCCTTGCTTTTTGTTCTATTACAGAGGCTGTGTTTGTAGAGCCCAGTTTACCTCAAAATGTATTCAATTGGTAGACAACAGAGGAGTTGCTTTCATTTGGTAGACAGTGGCAGTATATGTTTTGGACATGAGCAGAGAACTTCATGCAGACATTGACTTCACCTGTATCGTCCGCCTATTTTATACGGCAGCTACTCTCTAATATGACACAGCTAATTTTTTTCTACTGAAGCCAGGTTTCCGCCAGCTAGTTTTGGGCCACGGGCCATCCCCACCTTCTTGGGCTCCTCATATATAATACACAAATTGCAATGTCATTCATAGCAGAATACAGAACATAACGGGGCTCAAAAGGACGGGGGGGACTAAAAGGCCGACGGTGTCTAGTGAGTCTCTACATCTGTTAGTTTGCACCCTTCTGTGGCGTTGCTGAAAAGAAAAAAATACAAAATTAAGAGCAAATTAACATTTAATGCACGTGCCTTTTTTTAAAGCAGTATTTCCCAACTAATTAGATATCTCGGAAGGGTAGGTTGGAGTAGATTCCTCAGTAAAATATGTTTAAGGATTGTATGTACAATATGTTTAAGGATTGTAGGTACAATATGTTTATGAAATGGCGGCGTCATTAGATATTTTAAAAGTCTTGGCCTCTTGAGGATATACCTGTGATGGGTTACAATATGTTTAATGGGCCACTTGAGTTTGCACCAGCTTTGATGGGGCACTTGAACAGTAAAATCGGCTGTAATAGGCCACTTGCAGAATATACCATTTTTTGAACAGTAAAATCGGCTGTTAGGCCACTTGCACAATATACCAGCTTTGATGGGGCACTTGAACAGTATTTCGGCTGTAATAGCACTTTCAATATACCAGCTTTGATGGGGCACTCTAACAATATATGGGCTGCACCGATTCTCCTTTAATCCACTGACAGTATTTAAATATGTGTTTACCGATGTGTTCTATTGTTTGTTCCAATCTCTAGAGGGTGCAAAAAGGTTCAAACTGCTAATCAATAACGGATTCTTTGATCTGTCTCGACTTTAATTGGTCATTTAGTTGTTTATATATTTTCTTACTAAACTAAGTCGGGCTGACCAGTCTTGTAGTTCAAGTAGATTGAATGGTAATGGTCACTTTTAAGATGCCCGGTTAATTTCGTCATATATTCCGGTTACGGACTACGCTCCCATATCGGCTTAGCATGAGGAACTGGCGTTAGTCTATGAAGGTCAGAACCGGGCGTTAGTCTGTGAAAGTCAGAACCGGGCGTTAGTCTATGAAGGTCAGAACCGGGCGTCAGTCTGTGAAAGTCAGAACCGGGCGTCAGTCTGTGAAAGTCAGAACCGGGCGTGAGTCTGTGAAAGTCAGAACCGGGCGTCAGTCTGTGAAAGTAAAGGCATTGTGCCAACCAACGTTATGTTCATTGTTATATAGTTCAATTTTAACTACCTAAACATATGTATTGGGGATGTAGAGTGGTAGTGGTAGAGCGTCCCGCTTTGCATGTGAAAGGCCCCGGGTTCGATCCCCGGCATCTCCATTTTTTTTTGTTCCAACTGTTTGAAATTATTAACGGAATATATTTTTTAAAACATTTATCAAACGTATCCTTAAAACAAACAAAAATAATAAACATTTGTAAAATGACTTATAGAACAGACGTTGTTGATTGAACAAAAATAAACCTGGTCAGATCTTACAGAGTAGGTATGTAAGTATGTTTGAGTATATGTGTGTGTGTGTATGTGTGTGTGTATGTGTGTGTGTGTGTGTGTGCGTAACACGAGGAGAATGGATGGTGTGTATTTCGCCAAGAACGATAAATCATATCACAAACAGAGTAATTCAAAAGTGGGTAAACACCCCCATCAATGGAGTGGGTGATACGTTGGTCACATGACCGCCGTGTGGGTGCCAGAAGATTAATGTCGATTTGTGCACTTGACACGTTGAATGAACCACAAGCAACGCAACAGGGCACAAGCAACACTAACGTATACACACAAACAACATTAACATATACATACTTACAAACAAACACACAGAAAGAACGGAAGAACCGTCTAATTGAGCCCCCCTTACACATATAAACATATATATAAGCACACACACACACACACACACATATATAGAGAGTTAGAGAGAGAGAGAGAGAGAGAGAGAGAGAGAGAGAGAGAGAGAGAGAGAGTGGGACAGGGGGAAGAAAATACACAAATCTTCACATTGTAAACAATGAAAACATTTCGTCACACGATTGCATTGCAAGGTGGCTGGTGGGTGCCCATAACTCCAACACTCACCGAGTTGTATTATTTGACTTTCTGATTTGAGCCCCTTCTATTTGGGTTTCAAATTCTTGTCTTTTAGTTCCATTGTCGTGGCGCTGCCATGCTACCGGCGTCAAACACAAGGGGCGATGATCCTCTAGAATGCATAATACGTCAAGTCGTGACAGACCCGCAGTTGTCGATTCTTGTTTTGTTACCACGTCAAGAACGCGATAAGATTCGCAAAAATATAATCATAATAAAAAACTTGAAATAACAAAACAACAAAACAGAACAAAGCTTACCACAAATTGAACCAAACCAGGTATAAATATCAATTGTGGATTAAATCTGGGAATTTTATTAATCCTCCAATCTTTCGCTTGTTAATGTGTTTTGGAGTCACAAACCGTTCCGTGTCAATATTTGATGCGTCAGTGTTGTGATTGTGTTAATGGCCCATGGACGTGACAGGACTAAGCCCCCAGGATAAAAATTGAAATGGAAAGTATAATAAATGTAGAATATTATATAAATGTATGTATTTTCTGGAAAGGCGGTGGCGTATCGGTGGGTTTGGGGGGACATATAGTTTAGATCAATGTAACTGGACACTTCGGGGAAACTCAAATTACGTTTTAATCAAAAACTAAACATAACAACAGAAAAACAGAATAAGAATGCCCAAAATACGTTTCTATGTCTGTGATCATCCATCTTGGATACATATAACTGAGCTAATGGTCTGAATCGAATAGTCTAATCTATTCATTTCACACATACAACACAGATTTATCAAATCAAATAAATTAATCATAAACCAATTACATAATATATGTGTTTTGTTTGTGTCACTCACTAAATAGTTATAAAGTATTACATTTTAAATAATTTTATTTTTTAAAGCTAGTAATTTTTTAAATAAAGGGGGAGGGGATTGCTTTGAGATCCACTGACTCCAGTCACCATCATCCCCCTGTCACCATCATCCCCTGTCACCATCATCCCCTGTCACCATCATCCCCGGTCACATCATCCCCTGTCACCATCATCCCCTGTCACCCATCCGTTGCCATTCAACCCTGTGTTTGTGGGATATATCTAGAAATAGATCTACACATCCTAGCAGAGAAATCTACAGATCGATATACCTATCCTTGATATAGATATGTAAGGATGGGGTTATCTATCTATGATATGTAAGGATGATTATCTATCTATAGATATGTAAAGAATGGGTTTATCTATCTATAGATATATAAGGATGGGTTTATCTATCTATAGATATGTAAGGATGGGTTTATCTATCTATAGATATGTAAGGATGGTTTATCTATCTATAGATATGTAAGGATGAGTTTATCTATCTATAGATATGTAATGATGGGTTTATCTATCTATAGATATGTAAAGATGGGTTTATCTATCTCTAGATACACTGAACAAGAAAGTAGAAAATACTAGGAACATACCCACAAACCCCTGAGCCTTTTTAGATAAACATCTCATCCTTATAGATATCAGTGACATCTGTAGATAGATAAACTCCATCTTTACATATCTAGAGATAGATAAACCCATCTTACATATCTCTAGATATCTCTAGACTCAGGGGTTTGGGGGTATGTTCCTAGTATTTTTTACTTTTCTTGTTCAGTGTATCGTCTTGTTTGTATTTTGTTTTTACCAAGCCCAACCCCCTAAACATGTTAATTGTGAGAGGGTGCTGGTTTGGATTTTCAACTTGGTACCTGACCTTAAAATATCATTGAACGTTTTGTTATATTTCTGAAATATTTCGAAGGTAAATACTATAGCTGTTAGACTTTTGATGTCCCGCTGTATTTACCATTACACTGAAGTCACAAATGAATTATTAGAATAGGACTTCGTGAAATGTTTGTATTGACGTGAGATACATTTGAAGCAAAAATGTTGAATTGAAATCTGAGAATCGATCACTTGTGTTGTTAGCAGTTTGATAGATAAATTGTTTGAAATATTCTTCAAAAGCTGTTCATGAAAAAAAAACAAGTTAAAATAACATTTCATAATAACTTAAATGTGAGCTTGATATGTTGATTGGTGTGGCATCATCAGTTGACCTTAACTTAAAATATGTAATGTGTTGGGGTCAAAGGTTGATGGAGAGCTCACTTGATGCTGTGCTTGAGGTCAAGCGGGATATTTATAAACTTAGGTGAGGATAAGTGATCCAAATTTGTTTGCAGCACCAAACAGCGAGAGATGAAGGGGGAAACAACGTTTTTGTCTAGTTTTGTGAACAGATTTGAACCACAAGTTTGACTTTTCCCCCCCCGAAGATACCCACCTCCAAAACACATGTTCCATGGGGAACAAGTTCCTAGCTGTATCTCTGCTTTTTTAAAAAAAAATGTCTAATCATAAAATAGACAAGTTTGTTCAGCCTGCTAAGAGATGCCATATCCCAGGCCTTGTAGAAACAATAAACTAACCCCATCTCCACCCCCCCCTAGTGCCGAGCAGCTGGCCGGATCTGTGGCATGCCGGATAAATCCGCAAGTGTTGCTCTGTCGCCAACGCATCACCACCCACCCCACCCCCGCTATACCCTTCTCCCCCCCCCCACCAACCCAGCCCAGCGTCTTGTTTGTCGCAGTAGTCGCTTTAACTAAATTTGGACAAACTCTCATGTCACCGCCCCCTGGGGAAATATCGTGGTCTAATTACCATGTTACACGAGGTGGGGTGGAGGGGGGGAGGGAGAGATAGGGAGGGGGAGGGAGAAGATATTATGTTTTAAAAACACAAACAAAACGTATTCGTTCCTAATTATTTTCAACTTTACTGCTACATCGGGCAGATTTTTAATTTCGCGGTATTTTTTTTAATATTTTCACATTCAATGTTGTTTCTAGACCAGCATAATGTACAACATAATGAACAAGATAATGTACAACATAATGTACAACATAATGTACAACATAATGTACAACATAATGTACAACATAATGTACAACATAATGTACAACAACACTAGTGATAGGGCGACGTCAAGGTTTTTTATACCGATTCCCACGCGAGTTCCTATTCGGATTTTTATTTCAGACCTAATAACCTCCATAATGAATGCAGTGTTTCTAAATTGTTTGATGATATGTGAACCAGAGATGAGCGGATAGGCGGATTCTGTGTCCGTTTGCGGACGCGGTGATCGCAAGATTCTTCCAATCCGCGGACTGACAGAAGGATTTCGTATGGTTAGTGCGGACTCGCGGACTGACGCGGATCTTCTTAAGCGTTACCATAAAAATTTCAAGTCATTTATAAACAGCTAAATTTCAGTAATGCGGACGCGCGGACTGACTGCAAAACCACGTTGTAAAATTCTGCGGACACGGACGCGGATGGATCATTGACAGAAATCCATGGACGGATCGTGACGCTAAATTTGGATCTCGTACACATCAGTGATGTGAACCCCACTTTTTATTTTTTTAATACTGAGTAATAGTGAGTTCCCTGATAAAATAACGTGCAAGTTGTTTTCCTTCAATGCACTATTTTTCGCTTCAGTCGTGCGCTTACCCGATGTTCAGCACGGTGCAGCGCGTACCTGCCAAATTCTTCAATCACTACTAGGGGGTTAGGGTTTCACACTTTGGGAAACACTGAATAGATCGGATCACGCGTCCGATTTGGATACCAAAATAAGTTCAAATATCCTCGATTGCAAAGATTCTTTACATTTCTAGTTTATAGACTACATGTATGCACGTCACACGCCTAGCATTACATCTCTAGTTTATAGACTACACGTCAAGCATGTCTAGTTTATAGACTACACGTCACACGTCTAGCATTACATGTCTAGTTTATAGACTATCACACGTCTATATTTTGCTGTAGTCTAGTTTATAGACTAGATGTCACACGTCTAGCATTCAATGGTAACCAAGCTAATAGCCAGACTTGTGAACTAACAATTAAGACACTTGTATTCTTTGCTTCCCTTTTTAAAAAAGAGATAAGTTTATAATTTATAACCATTCCATGTCCCTTTAAAAACAGATTTTTTTAAAATATTAGAACTAGGAGTTGGAAAAAGGGGAGGGGTATTTTAGGTGTTGGACAGCTATCTAACTTTAAAAAAAAAAGATTAACGAGTGAAGATCTGTTGAAACAATGAAGACAAAACAAGAGAGTCAGCAGACGAAGAGTGTAGATTTGGAGAGAGTCAAGATTGACTTTTCAGCCACACACTTTATGTTGACGGGTGAAACACAACACTTTCATGGGTTAAAAAAAAGTATATATATATATATATATATATATATATATATATATATATATATATATATATATAAATATTTATCTGTGATAAAGTGAAAAAGAGCAGCTACAACATCAACTACAACAGCAACCAACTATTTTCAAGTGTGACAAGTGCGGCAGGGATTGCCACTCCCGAGTCGGACTGCACAGCCATTCCCGGCGGTGTTTAGTAGACTCAACTTAGCTACACCATCGTCTCTCGAGACGGACGGATGCCGACGACGACGATATATATATATATATATATATATATATATATATATATATATATATATATAGGGTTTATTGATATATATATATATAGGGTTTGTTGATATATATATATAGGGTTTGTTGATATATATATTTTTTATGTTTGACGTGAAATTAAAGAAAAACTAAGTTTCCTCAATGTATATATATTACTTGTGGCCTGGATTCAAGTCGAAGTTTGAATGATTTTATTTTATTTTCCGAATGGAGTGTATAGCCGTTTGTCTCGGGCAAGGTGTCACTATATGCGGGAAGGGAGGGGGGTGTATTTACTGTGACAAGTGTCATTGTCTCCCGGGACGTTCGGGGTGGGGCGGGCGGGGTGCACAGACAGAGATGTCGAATGTGTGTAGAAGAGCCGCGGGTTATTGAAAGAAGCATAAGCGTGAACTGCGGGAGAAACGAAAAGTTGGTGCGTGTGTGGATGGTGTATCTGCATCTTTGTTTGAATATCTGCATGTGTTTATGTCAACAGATATGTGAGGCTGCTATGAGAAGATACTATTTGAGGGTGCTATTTAAAGGTGATATGTGAGGAACTGAGGATGCTATGTGAGGGTGATATGTGAGGGTGATATGTGAGGGTGATATGTGAGGTTGATATGTGAGGGTGATATGTGAGGGTGATATGTGAGGGTGATATGTGGGGGTGATATGTGAGGTTGATATATGAGGGTGATATGTGAGGGTGATAGGTGAGGGTGATATGTGGGGGTGGTATGTGATGGTCCAAGAAATCGTTAACTTTCTCAATGTGACTCTTAAAATGTATTTCGGCGGTATTAATAGAATCTTTACCATCTGCCAATCACGATTTAGTTGACAGTTTCGTAACGACACAAACTATTTAAAACCCAAGATCTATGTTTTACAATGATATACATACTTAGTTGGTCGAGAGTTCACCCAGCTCCTGACTCCCTGACTTTAGTTGGTCGAGAGTCCACCCAGCTCCAGACTTTAGTTGGTCGAGAGTTCACCCAGCTCCTGACTGTAGTTGGTCGAGAGTTCACCCAGCTCCTGACTGTAGTTGGTCGAGAGTTCACCCAGCTCCTGACTTTAGTCGGTAGAGAGTTCACCCAGCTCCTGACTTTAGTTGGTCGAGAGTTCACCCAGCTCCTGACTTTAGTCGGTAGAGAGTTCACCCAGCTCCTGACTTTAGTTGGTCGAGAGTTCACCCAGCTCCTGATTTTAGTTGGTAGAGAGTTCACCCAGCTCCAGACTTTAGTTGGTCGAGAGTTCACCCAGCTCCTGACTTTAGTTGGTCGAGAGTTCACCCAGCTCCTGACTTTAGTTGGTCGAGAGTTCACCCAGCTCCTGACTTTAGTTGGGGGAGTATAGGTGTGTGTGTGTGTTGCGCTAGCCACACATCCCTGCAATATACCGTGGATGTAGATACATTTCAAACTTCCATTGACCCGATGACATTGAACATGAGGCTAAATTCTTTTTACTTAGTAGTTCGTTACTGTATCAAAAAGGGTCTCTATTTTTTAAAAAAGCTGTCATTGGCAATCTGAATTTTTAAAGGCAGAAATTTACATTTTGTTCCTTAGAAATGAAGCAGTTAATTTTTATAACAACATTTTCTATAACATTAATTTCTATAACATTAATTTCTATAACATTTATCTCAATCAAATGTAAAGTGTATGTACTGTTGCTTTTTGTGTACTTACTGTACAGTTACTACGTTTAAATATAGTAATAAAAAATCGTTAGATTTGAATCTGACCGGACACAGATCAGACACAGATCAGACCACACAGAGATCAGAACAGATACAAATCAGACAAGACACAGATCAGACACAAATCAGACACAGATCAGACCACACAGAGATCAGAACAGATACAAATCAGACAAGACACAGGTCAGACCAAACAGAGATCAGAACAGATACAAATCAGACAAGACACAGATCAGACACAAATCAGACACAGATCAGACACAGATCAGAACATATACAAATCAGACAAGACACAGATCAGACACAGATCAGACCACACATAGATCAGAACAGATACAAATCAGACAAGACACAGATCAGACACAAATCAGACCACACAGAGGTCAGAACAGATACAAATCAGACAAGACACAGATCAGACACAGATCAGCCACACATAGATCAGAACAGATACAAATCAGACAAGACACAGATCAGACACAAATCAGACCACACAGAGATCAGAACAGATACAAATCAATCAAGACACAGATCAGACACAAATCAGACACAGATCAGACCACACAGAGATCAGAACAGATACAAATCAGACAAGACACAGATCAGACACAGATCAGACCAGATACAGATCAGACAAAGATCAGACAAACACAGGTGATTTATTTTTTAGAACATTGATATATTCAAATGTTAATTACTTCCAAACATGTTTGCAATTATCACACCGTTGTGGGAATTTGTTAAAGCAGAATAGAATAAACTCAATTATTTCAAGTTACCCATTCTGTTTGTTTATTTTCATTCATTCGTTTGTCTCATTTTGAAACCAGTTGGGTCCAGAACAAGGCGATCAGCGACCCTACTTACAACTCAGCCGTTGTCAGGTCCCGATCCCTGGAAGAGTAAGGAGGAGGTTTAGTTGTAGGGCTAGCAACCCAAACCCTGAAGAAAAAAAAAACATAACCGCTACGGAAACCAATGCAATACACACTAACGAAACTCCCAAGCCGAAATCAGGAAGAGGCCTTGATCGAGGACCCCCGATGACGCTGGTTGGAGGAAAGCCACACGGAAGCCAACCATCAGACAACTCTTCTGACGATGAAGGCAAAAACCAGAATAGGAAGGAAGCCTCCAGAAGATGTAACAATACACCTGCTTCACCGCAAACTGGAGTTGGGACATAAAAAAATGAACTACAAAAGCTATATAAGACTAATTTGGTTTTATCTTTAACCTTTTTGTCATTTTTTTCAATGCCGTTTTCACACATTGCAAAAGTTGTTGTTCCACGCGGATCATGTTTAGGAACTTTCATTAACATTGACAACGTAAGAAAGTTAAGTCCGTCGTGAATCCATTGTATGAATCGAAGTGCTACAAGAATAAATTATCTCTGTAAAAATTTCATTTTTTTTTAAAACTACTTCGTCTACAATACTCGACTTTGTGTATTTTCAGGCAGCAGCTACATTTAAGTTTAGGTGCTAGTTGGCAGCTAATAAAAGTTATCACCATTGCATTTGGTTACTAGTTGGCAGCTACCTGTAGGAGAATTTTTTAGTAGTTAGTATGTAATTGTAAGTTGTTAGGCCCGTTGTTTTTTGTGTTCTAAGTCTCAGGGTTCATCGTTTGAGTCATAATTGATAGCTACGTCCCCCGTCTTAGAAATATTCTGTAACTATGTCTACGTCGTGAAGGCAATAGTTTGTCAAGACATTTGATGGATACTCTACCTCTAAAACACAGTGCAGCTACACTGAGTCTTCTAGACAGTCGGTAGCAATGTTTAGATCTAAAAGACAGTCGGTAGCTACATGTAGGTTGAGAAGACAGTGGGTAGCTACGTTTCGGTCTAAAAGACAGTCGGTAGCTACATCTACGTCGAGAAGACAGTGGACAGCTACATCTGATTCAAGAATATTGTCGGTAGCTACGTCTAAGTCGAGAAGACAGTCGGTAGCTACATCTAAGTCGAAAAGACAGTTATTAGCAAAACTATGTCATGAAGATATTTAGTAGCTGCTCACGCAAACATCGGCAGACAAGTTTGTGTGTGTGTGTGTGTGATATCATTACATTAAAATTGAAGTCTATTTATACATCTGTCACTTAGATCTCTATTTATTAAATCTCTAAAAAGCCTACATTTTCGAGAACAGCGTAATAAAAAGTATACACGAAACCGCTGCATCAGTGTGAGAACACTTGACACCACCACCTACCCCCCCCCCCCACCACCACCATCACCCCACTTGCCCCAGCCCCTGCTGTGTGGTTCAAGTTTAGCTGGAGTAATTGACAGGTTTGTCTGTTCTGAAAGATAGCATATGGGGGGGGGGGGGTGGGGGAAGGGAATGGTTGTGTTCACTTAACTCTGTTCGCCAGTGTGAATCAACTTGACCTAAACATTACACAGCATGTATTACTAACTGACTTGCTGCAGCTAATCTTTTCACGCTGTGGATAAACACAACAAAACTTACTCCTCAAACTCATACACCCCCTCCCACCGCCCTTTACCCTCAGCCTACCCCCCCCCCACATTCCCCCCACCCCACCGGCACCCCACCCAAAAAAACGACCTGACTGTTGACACGCTCGCTATAATCTTAACGGCTGCCCCCAGCCCCCACACCCCGACCCTCCACCCGCTCGTCTTTCTTCATGCGCTAGACCTGACAAAAGTTGAGGACAAAAAGTTGGCAAGGTGTCTATATTTTTTGTGTGTGTTCCGTTTGAGGGTGTTTGTTAGCTTGTTTGTATGTTAGTTTTGAATGTATTTATTTCCTGGATGAACCGATACTTTGAAGCTTCCCCCCCCCCATACACGTACAGCGTCATGTATGTATGTATGTATGATACACCAGTTCTCCCTATACCATACACGTATAGCGTCATGTATTTATGTATGTATGATACACCAGTTCTCCCTTATGTATGTATGTATGATACACCAGTTCTCCCTTATGTATGTATGTATGATACACCAGTTCTCCCGTATGTATGTATGTATGATACACCAGTTCTCCCTTATGTATGTATGTATGATACACCAGTTCTCCCTCTACCATACACGTATCGCTTCATATATGTATGTATGTATGTATGTATGTATGTATGTATGTATGTATGTATGTATGTATGTATGTATGTATGTATGTATGGTATGTATGTATGTATGTATGTATGTATGTATGTATGTATGTATGTATGTATGTATGTATGTATGTATGTACCATGTATGTATGTATGTATGTATGTATGTATGTATGTATGTATACATGTACGTATGTATGTATGTATGTATGTAAGTATGCATGCATACTGATACACCAGTTCTCCCTCTACCCCGAATAAACTTTTATGACGACTGTAAACTACTCTGTATTTGTTTTAAACTATAGGTGGCCACTGGTCAAGGATGATGTCAGTTGGTTTGGTTTATCAAATAGTGAAGAATCAAAGAAGCCGCGCCAATATCAGTTTAACAAGATTTTATTTGAAAGTAATGTAAAAAAGTAGAATAAATCTGACTATTTGCGAGTTGCACCCACGTTATGCTGCCATTGGCTATAAACTGATATTTGATTATTTCATCACCAATAACGTGAAGGGATATCTAGTTGTATCTTGACTGATTCGTTTGTTTGTTATGCTTACATGTGTATGTGTGTGTGTATGTGTTGTCCCTGTAAGGATGAGATGAAATCTCTTACATCCTATAAACCACTAATGGGACGGTTTATATGGAGCTCTTCATTCCAACCATAGCCGATAGTGCAATGGCCATGGAGGCACAACGGAGGATATAGCGGGGACTTATGCCATGACCTGAAATATCCATTGGTCCTCAACGGAGATCGAACGAGGGACCCTCAGGTCGAGCGCTTTACCACGTCCACCCGTCACCATCAGGCAAACATCTTAATAATCATTTTAAATCTCGGCGTTGACTTCATTCTCTCTTTCATTTTTATCAAAGATCGCCAAGCAGTATGACATTGACTATTTATATAAAGTTTTTTTAAAAATCAAAACTGTCATATATTTAGGCTTTTTAACTCCAAACTTGGTCATCTACATTAACTCCATGCTACAAAAGTTGGTCATCTACATTAACTCCATTCTTCAAAAGTTGGTCATCTACATTAATTCCACGCTACAAAGTTGGTCATCTACATTAACTCCATGCTACAAAAGTTGGTCATCTTCATTAACTCCATGCTACAAAAGTTGGTCATCTACATTAATTCCATGCTACAAAAGTTGGTCATCTACATTAACTCCATGCTACAAAAGTTGGTCATCTTAATTAACTCCATGCTACAAAAGTTGGTCATCTACATTAATTCCATGCTACAAAAGTTGGTCATCTACATTAACTCCATGCTACAAAAGTAGGCGATCAACATTAACTCCATGCTACACATTCTTTATTTATCAAACTAGTCTTTCGTTTTGATTGTATAAAACAAAATGATTTCGTAAAAAAAAATCATTTCCATAGAGTCCAAAGTCCGCGATGCGCTGTCAATCCACACGAACGTTATATGCACGCAATGAACTCTCCGGACAAACTTTGCGTCCACTGGTCACTTCCTGTCGCCTCACACATGCTGACAATGGCTACTGGTCAACAACTGCACTGCCCATTCTTCCCCCCCCCCGGGTCCCTCCGCTAAACAATGCGATCAGATTTCAAAAATATTATGGCTCATCTAGGCCAATAAAGGACTGATCTCCGACCCTCCTTACCGCTGACCATTGACCACCAGACTGACCCCCGTGGTTTCGTGTTGGGCCACTCGCTCGGACCTTCTCCCTCTGGGGGTCACCTGCGAGAAAATACACCAGGTCAGCTTATCCTGTTGATGTCCGTATTATGGAGTCCATTATATGCAACCTTGGTCAAGCACACGACTCCATGGCCTTTTGAGGACCGATTTCTGAATCGACTCCCGGTGAAAGAGAAGGGTTTGGGGAGGGGGGGGGAAGGGGGCGGGCTCACTTCCGCGACCTCGCCAGGGTCAAAGGTTGCAGTGCTCGCCCCTTTCCGTGACTCGTCATACGGGGACCACACCTGTCGCTGACTGGAGAGAGATAGAGAAAGTGGAAAAAAAAAAGTTTTTCGCGACTGTCTGTTCGTACCGTTTCATCTTTGGTCACACAAGGTGATTCCCTTCTCCATTGTGTTGGATTTCATCTTGTCTCTTTACAGACCGTACCGGGGAAGACGTGGAATATTTGCTCAGGAATTATCTTCTTCTTTCTTGTGTTGCTGCTGAAATGGGTGGTCTTCCCCTTGTTCTGCATTGATTCATCACGCCGAGGATGGGAGGGGGGAGCAAGGGGAGCCGAGGGCGTAGTCAAGCACCACTCAATTTTTCCCCTCCTCCCCACTGACTTCTTATACCCCCACCTACACGAAGACTTGGTGTGTGCCTATATGATAAAGGTTGAAAATTAAACAACTGACTTAAGACTCGTGTACCTACGTGACGTCACATTCAGCTGGGAAGATGTGGGGGGGGGGGAGGTGGGGTTGGCACTCCCTGACAAGTGGTTCTATCTATCTATCTATCTATCTATCTATCTATCTATCTATCTATCTATCTATCTATCTATCTATCTATCTATCTATCTATCTATCTATCTATCTATCTATCTATCTATCTATCTATCTATCTATCTATCTATCTATCTATCTATCTATCTATCTATCTATCTATCTATCTATCTATCTATCTATCTATCTATCTATCTATCTATCTATCTACCAATCTCAGTCTATCATGTGTCTGTTTATCTATCTATCTATCTATCTATCTATCTATCTATCTATCTATCTATCTATCTATCTATCTATCTATCTACCAATCTCAGTCTATCATCTGTCTGTTTATCTATCTATCTATCTATCTATCTATCTATCTATCTATCTATCTGTCTATCTGTCTATCTGTCTGTCTGTCTGTCTGTCTACCAATCTCAGTCTATCATCTGTCTGTTCATCTATCTATCTATCTATCTATCTATCTATCTATCTATCTATCTATCTATCTATCTATCTATCTATCTATCTACCAATCTCAGTCTATCATCTGTCTGTTTATCTATCTATCTATCTATCTATCTATCTATCTATCTATCTATCTATCTACCAATCTCAGTCTATCATCTGTCTGTCTATCTATCTATCTATCTATCTATCTATCTATCTATCTATCTATCTATCTATCTATCTATCTATCTATCTACTAATCTCAGTCTATCATCTGTCTGTTTATCTATCTATCTATCTATCTATCTATCTATCTATCTATCTATCTACTAATCTCAGTCTATCATCTGTCTGTTTATCTATCTATCTATCTATCTATCTATCTATCTATCTATCTATCTATCTATCTATCTATCTATCTATCTGTCTGTCTATCTACCAATCTCAGTCTATCATCTGTCTGTTTATCTATCTATCTATCTATCTATCTATCTATCTATCTATCTACCAATCTCAGTCTATCATCTGTCTGTCTATCTATCTATCTATCTATCTATCTACCAATCTCAGTCTATCATCTGTCTGTTTATCTATCTATCTATCTATCTATCTATCTATCTATCTATCTATCTATCTATCTATCTATCAATCTATCTGTCTATCTATCTATCTACCAATCTCAGTCTATCATCTGTCTGTTTATCTATCTATCTATCTATCTATCTATCTATCTATCTATCTATCTATCTGTCTATCTGTCTGTCTGTCTGTCTGTCTACCAATCTCAGTCTATCATCTGTCTGTTCATCTATCTATCTATCTATCTATCTATCTATCTATCTATCTATCTATCTATCTATCTATCTATCTATCTATCTGTCTGTCTATCTACCAATCTCAGTCTATCATCTGTCTGTTTATCTATCTATCTATCTATCTATCTATCTATCTATCTATCTATCTATCTATCTATCTATCTATCTATCTATCTATCTATCTATCTATCTATCTATCTACCAATCTCAGTCTATCATCTGTCTGTTTATCTATCTATCTATCTATCTATCTATCTATCTATCTATCTATCTATCTATCTATCTATCTATCTATCTATCTATCTATCTATCTATCTATCTACCAATCTCAGTCTATCATCTGTCTGTTTATCTATCTATCTATCTATCTATCTATCTATCTATCTATCTATCTGTCTATCTGTCTGTCTGTCTGTCTGTCTACCAATCTCAGTCTATCATCTGTCTGTTCATCTATCTATCTATCTATCTATCTGTCTGTCTATCTACCAATCTCAGTCTATCATCTGTCTGTTTATCTATCTATCTATCTATCTATCTATCTATCTATCTATCTATCTATCTATCTATCTATCTATCTATCTATCTATCTATCTATCTATCTATCTATCTATCTATCTATCTATCTATCTGTCTGCCTGTCTGCCTGTCTGTCTGTCGGTCTATCTACCAATCTCAGTCTATCATCTGTGTGTTTATCAATCTATCTATCTATCTATATATCTATCTGTCTGTCTGTCTGTCTGTCTGTCTGTCAATCTAGTCATTTAGTTTTACAAAGGTCAATCCGATATTTTTATTATCAATGTATCATTCATTTTTTAATATGATATTTATTTTAATTGACGAAGTTGTCTCAGAATTCATTGTTTTTAAGTACACCATAAGTCGGAAGTTCTTTTTAATAATCTGTTATTGTATATCAATTTTTACTTATTGCATTATTAGATAACCTTAGAGGCGTCGACATAATGCTAATTCCTAAATATCTCTGGTAGTGCACTCCTATGGCTCCCAGAAATATCTCTGGTAGTGTACTCCTATGGCTCCCAGAAATATCTCTGGTAGTGTACTCCTATGGCTCCCAGAAATATCTCTGGTAGTGTACTCCTATGGCTCCCAGAAATATCTCTGGTAGTGCACTCCTATGGCTCCCAGAAATATCTCTGGTACTGTACTCCTATGGCTCCCAGGAATATCTCTGGTACTGTACTCATATGGCTCCCAGAAATATCTCTGGTAGTGTACTCCTATAGCTCCCATGTAAGCCACAGCTAAGACATAGCTTTCTGTTTGAAGTTTACTCCCTTGATAAAGCAGAATTTAAACTAATTATTTTCAATTAATGTTACTTCCTGACTGTGGAAGGGTTCAGGGTTCGAACCTCAGTGATAATCTCGGGATTTTTTCACGTCTTGGTGAAGGTTTCCAAGTCCACTCAGCTTTAAATGGGGACCACAACTTATGTTGGTGAAAGTAAATGGGTACCACAACTTATGTTGGTGAAAGCAAATGGGTACCACAACTTTGGGAAAAGTAAATGGGTACCACAACTTATGTTGGGAAAAGTAAATGGGTACCACAACTTTGGGAAAAGTAAATGGGTACCACAACTTTGGGAAAAGTAAATGGGTACCACAACTTATGTTGGGAAAAGTAAATGGGTACCACAACTTTGGGAAAAGTAAATGGGTACCACAACTTTGGGAAAAGTAAATGGGTACCACAACTTATGTTGGGAAAAGTAAATGGGTATCACAACTTATGTTGGGAAAAGTAAATGGGCACCACAACGTATGTTGGGAAAAGTAAATGGGTACCACAACTTTGGGAAAAGTAAATGGGTACCACAACTTATGTTGGGAAAAGTAAATGGGTACCACAACTTTGGGAAAAGTAAATGGGTATCACAACTTATGTTGGGAAAAGTAAATGGGTACCACAACTTATGTTGGGAAAAGTAAATGGGTACCACAACTTTGGGAAAAGTAAATGGGTACCACAACTTTGGGAAAAGTAAATGGGTACCACAACTTTGGGAAAAGTAAATGGACACCACAACGTATGTTGGGAAAAGTAAATGGGTACCACAACTTTGGGAAAAGTAAATGGGTACCACAACTTTGGGAAAAGTAAATGGGTACCACAACTTTGGGAAAAGTAAATGGGTACCACAACTTTGGGAAAAGTAAATGGGTACCACAACTTTGGGAAAAGTAAATGGACACCACAACGTATGTTGGGAAAAGTAAATGGGTACCACAACTTTGAGAAAAGTAAATGGGTACCACAACTTTGAGAAAAGTAAATGGGTACCACAACTTTGGGAAAAGTAAATGGGTACCACAACTTTGGGAAAAGTAAATGGGTACCACAACTTTGGGAAAAGTAAATGGGTACCACAACTTTGGGAAAAGTAAATGGGTACCACAACTTTGGGAAAAGTAAATGGGTACCACAACTTTGGGAAAAGTAAATGGGTACCACAACTTTGGGAAAAGTAAATGGGTATCACAACTTATGTTGGGAAAAGTAAATGGGTACCACAACTTTGGGAAAAGTAAATGGGTACCACAACTTTGGGAAAAGTAAATGGGTACCACAACTTTGGGAAAAGTAAATGGGTATCACAACTTTGGGAAAAGTAAATGGGTACCACAACTTTGGGAAAAGTAAATGGGTACCACAACTTTGGGAAAAGTAAATGGGTACCACAACTTTGGGAAAAGTAAATGGGTATCACAACTTATGTTGGGAAAAGTAAATGGGTACCACAACTTATGTTGGGAAAAGTAAATGGGTACCACAACTTATGTTGGGAAAAGTAAATGGGTACCACAACTTATGTTGGGAAAAGTAAATGGGTACCACAACTTTGGGAAAAGTAAATGGGTACCACAACTTATGTTGGTGAAAGTAAATGGGTACCACAACTTATGTTGGTGAAATTAAATGGGTACCACAACTTATGTTGGGGAAAGTAAATGCGGAACTATCAACGCAATCCCTCAACATGCCCTGTCTACTAAAACTGGTGAATTCTACACTTCATTTGCCCTAATTGGCCCTTAGGGAACTTTAACTATTTTCTTTGAATGCATATAATCTAAAATTGTTCTATTCGATTTTAACGCTCTCAACCACCCCATTGTTTTTAAAATGGTGTTATGTTTTTTGTTCTTTTAAAGATATTTCATTGCAACCATGTCTGGTGTCTGGTGGAGGGTCATCGGCACACTAGGGGGCCCTTCAAATGATGGAATTATTGTATTAGTAGGTCAAAGTTCAAATATTTAAAAGGGACCCCCCCAATTCGTTAATAACACTCGTAGCCTTTACTTTTTTTTTTTTTTTTTAAATTTCGTTATATATTTATCAGAGAGATGTGCATATGATTTTATTCATCAGAGAGATGTGCATATGATTTTATTTATCAGAGAAATATGCATATGATTTTATTTAATTTTCAGCGCTATGATTTCAAAAAATAAAATACACATGTGTAATAAAATGGAGAGTATGCATGTTTGTTTTTTTTTACATTAGGATGCTCTTGTGAGAACACACCGGACACGCTACTGTAACAAAACGTGTTAGATTCTTCCCGGTGTCACGTTAGTAACGGAGCCCATGATTGTTTTTGCCACCCCTCAAGAAACAAGCGCGGGACGGTGACGTTACACCTCGTGAATAATGCGTGGTCTGCAATGTGAGGTCACGGATACCTCTCGTTCAGACATAACGCCCGGCCCACACACACACCCACCCCTGCCTACAACACGTCTTTACCCCCCCCCCCACCCACTCCCCTTATGGCTGCTACAAGAAGGGGGTACAGAGAAAGAAAAAAAAAAGATAATAACAGGAAATATTTCTTTGCGTAAAGGTGGCAAGCGAAGTCACTTTAAAACAAAGGGAAGTCACTTTTTTTAAATAATGGGAAGTCACTGAGAATACAAAGGGAATGAACTAGTGTCGAGTTGAGTTTAAATTACAGTAAACAAAGGAATGGATACCAAGTGGACATTATGACTCAAGTCAACGTAGGATAGGTCATGTACGTCTGATAGGACTAACACGATGGAACTAGTAATGTAGGATAGGTCATGTACGTCTGATAGGACTAACACGATGGAACTAGTAATGAACTATGGGTCTTGTACGTCATACAGGACTAACACCATGGAACTAGTAATGTAGGATATGTCATGTACGTCTGATAGAACTAACACGATGGAACTAGTAATGAACTATATGTCATGTAGTCTGGTAGAACTAACACGATGGAACTAGTAAATATATTTTGCCTTCGGAAGTGGGGCATATTTTTTAACATTTAATTTTCCTTGTCACTGGTGTAGTAGATCTAGGCTGGCTGTGTTCGGAATGAGTGGTGATCAAACTCTGTCCATCTGACATAGACATATTTTGACTACTATATGGACGACTACTCAAACTCTGTCCATCTGACATGATCCCATGTCAGCTAATAAACAGGAAGATTCACCGAACTCTGTCCATCTGACATGATCCCATGTCAGCTAATAAACAGGAAGATTCACCGAACTCTGTCCATCTGACATGATCCCATGTCAGCTAATAAACAGGAAGATTCACCGAACTCTGTCCATCTGACATGATCCCATGTCAGCTAATAAACAGGAAGATTCACCGAACTCTGTCCATCTGACATGATCCCATGTCAGCTAATAAACAGGAAGATTCACCGAACTCTGTCCATCTGACATGATCCCATGTCAGCTAATAAACAGGAAGATTCACCGAACTCTGTCCATCTGACACATGTCATGATGCAAACTATCCCTCGACTCCAGGAGTAGTACTCTGTCCACTTTCTAGCACCTCCCAGAGATATCTTCAGAACAATATTATCTTTCCAAAATTTACATTTTCACTCAAATGTACACTTTCAATAAAATGTACACTTTCAATAAAATGTACACTTTCACCAAAATGTACACTTTCACTAAAATGTACACTTTCACCAAAATGTACACTTTCATCAAAATGTACACTTTCACTAAAATGTACACTTTCACCAAAATGTACACTTTCACCAAAATGTACACTTTCACTAAAATGTACACTTTCACCAAAATGTACACTTTCACCAAAATGTACACTTTCACTAAAATGTACACTTTCACTAAAATTCACACTTTCACTAAAATGTACACTTTCAATAAAATGTACACTTTCACTAAAATGCACACTTTACTAAAATGCACACTTTCACTAAAATGTACTTTCACTAAAAATGTACACTTTCACTTAAATGTACACTTTCACTAAAATGTACACTTTCACTAAAATGTACACTTTCACTAAAATTCACACTTTCACTAAAATTCACACTTTCACTAAAATGTACACTTTCAATAAAATGTACACTTTCACTAAAATGCACACTTTACTAAAATGCACACTTTCGCTAAAATGTACTTTCACTAAAAATGTACACTTTCACTTAAATGTACACTTTCACTAAAATGCACACTTTCACTAAAATGTACACTTTCACTAAAATGCACACTTTCACTAAAATGTACACTTTCACTAAAATGTACACTTTCACTAAAATGTACACTTTCACTAAAATGTACACTTTCACTAAAATGTACACTTTCACTAAAATGTAAACTTTCACTAAAATGTACACTTTCACTAAAATGTACACTTTCACTAAAATGTACACTTTCACTAAAATGTACACTTTCACTAAAATGTACACTTTCACTAAAATGTACTTTCTCTAACAGGCTTGCAGTGACACCTATTGGCCAGCGAGATACCACACCCTCCCTTCTCCCCATATCATACACACTTGTTGACATGTAGCACCGAGAGGTCATCTTTCATCCAATCGGCACACAGGCTTATGTCGAAGACAAACCGTGATTAAACATCTAATCCACTTTTGTCGTATCAGAAGATTACCCAATTATCCGGTGACAGCTATTGGACGAATTGCAACTACACATGCTATAGCTGAGGAGATCATGTGACACAATTTTAATGTCAGTTTTCAACAAAATATAATTATTTTATATATTGATATACTTTGATCGAATTGTAAATAGAAATACGTTAATGAAGGTCTAATTTCATAACAAGCTAATTTCATTATTTTTTTTAATGATGATTTTGGTGTACCTTCGCAAAGTATACGAGTTAAAATTACTGTTTGATTTTCTTTACAGATATAAATAATCAGAAAAGAGCACTATTAAAGCAGAGACAAAATATAAATAACGCTTTGTTAGGCGGAGTAATCTATTTCTAAATCATGTTTTAATTTCACTACCTACTATGTCATGACAAGTGCTTCATCGAATAGATTGGCTTGTTCCCAGCAGATATCTGACGATATCATAAGACACACAACCTGCAGTGGAACCCTCGTTACCAGAATGAGATTGAGCGAGACATCAATGTCTGCAGACTTGGTGTACAATAAGCTAGGCCTCCAAGTGTTATACGGGAATAAGTCCAGCAAGTCATTCAATGACTGTATTTAAATGATCTTCAGCGACACCACGACATCTGTATAATATACTTAGAGTAACAAATTTATCCAATTTGGATAAAGAGAGTTAAAAGTTTGATCACTGCATCTATTTTGAAGTGAGGCAAATACACACATTTGGACAGTGAAGGTATACTTCAACATCGGCAAATTTCATTTGGACAGTGAATGTATAATTCAACATCGGCAAATTTCATTTGGACAGTGAATGTATAATTCAACATCGGCAAATTTCATTTGGACAGTGAAGGTATAATTCAACATCGGCAAATTTCATTTGGACAGTGAATGTATAATTCAACATCGGCAAATTTCATTTGGACAGTGAAGGTATAATTCAACATCGGCAAATTTCATTTGGACAGTGAAGGTATAATTCAACATCGGCAAATTTCATTTGGACAGTGAAGGTATA
>JAGDYQ010000032.1:751486-763470 GCA_021962125.1 Bulinus truncatus | reverse complement strand
GAGTCCATTATCCATTTAATATGGTGATATAAAAGACTGGGGGGGTGTTAGGAACAACTGGAATCCAGCTTGATGATGGTTGAAGTAATCATAAATGCACTCAAAATATATAATGGGGGGGGAATGCTCAATAGAAGAAGATTGGTTATTCTGTTAAAAGTTATTTACTTGATATGAAATATCTGGTGGTGATTTTCACTGATTCTCTGCGAAAGATGTTAATTTGTTTTGTAATATTTTGTATGGAGCATAGATGATCATACTTCATCAAGGCTGGACAGTTTATTTGGACTTTCCTGTTTTGCTTTAGGTAATAACAGTGAAAGAGCCAAACGCTGTCTACAAGATGCAGGTTACAAAGCCAGTTCCTGGGGAAAGTATTTAACAGTCAGAGATGAGAGTGTTGAAGACCCTGTCATATAATATACCTAAAACCAGCTGCTTAGGACTATATTAGAAATTATTGGAATTGTTAGGTGACATATATTTTTTCCAATTTGACTAAAAATAACTACTTTGAATTTTTTTTCAAATGTCACTTTTAGGTAATGAATAAAATTAGTGTATTTTTATTTAAATAGCAATTATTTAATTTGATGAAAATTTATCCGAATCTTTAGATGGTAACATTGGTCTATTGTTTAAAAAAAAAAATTTTACTCCTTTACTTTGATTCGTTTTATGTAAACTGAAAACTTTTCGGTTATTTATACATATTCGTTATTAAGCTAATATGCATTATAGGTCAGAATAGGGGCAAAGACCTTCTGGATGTCAAAGTTTACCATGATACTGGTAATCAAGATTCTTACTTTCATAGGTTTACACCGATTACAGCATTTTTATGGATAGGCTGTACACTTTAGCCGCAGGCATTGGTGCAGGTGCTTAAGCTTCTTTCTCAAGAACAAAGGTACGCCTAAATGTAATTTTTTTCTATTTTCTTCAACTTAGGGCAAATAAATTTGTCTTAGCTTATACTGAGAGGTTAAATACTTCTAATACTTTACAGATAAATATTCTTCAGATATAATGAAACCTGGGTGGATAAGGCACAATGCAAAGCCAGCCTTTACGTCCCAACTTAGAGTTGGGTGGACATGGAACTTTCTACTAAGACCTGAAAAAATCCTAAGGTTCAACCAGAGACCCAACGCCAACATTTGAGCGCTCTTACACTGCACTACCATCCTTCCCTTTGCCATTCTGTAAAGATACCAACCAGAATATAAGCTGCTCTTTTTTTTTTGACTCGTTTCTTCAGCGGTTTCAATTTTATAAGCTGATTAATGTGAGAAACCTAATAAAATTGCAACTTTGTATTTACTTTTTTTTTACCTATAAGGAATAAGGTCTTAGAATAGCTTTACAGGATGAGGTGACGATGGCGTAGTTTCTCTAAGCTGGTTCATTTTGGATATTTTACATGCTTTGGTTATGTCAGACATATTTATATGGATTTAATTGCTCTTGGAAGCAAGCATGATGTGAAACAGTTAAATACAAGAAGATAGCCGATGGGTCTTTTTAAACATTTCAAGTGCTCACTATCACATATTATTGTATTTTTTCCCCAAAATCTTTCAGGTTAAAGTTGGCGGTAGTTAAAATGGACAAATGCTTTTGTCAGCTACAGTTGTGGCTACAGCTGTTCAAATAATTGATCAGAGTCTAACTGGAGAGGTAAGTTCAATTTTTATTAGTTTTTTTTATTTAGCATGTCCATGCCAAATTGCAAATATCATTCATTTCATTAAAAATAAAATTTAAAAAAAATTTACAAAATTTATACTGCACTGTACGTTTTTTTTTACCAGACTGGTTGTTTGGAAATTAATTTTTTTTACTTGAGTTGTTAGGAATCCTTAGACAAAAAAGACATGTTGTTTGTCTATTAAAACTTTAGACAAAATCACATGCATTTAGTTTATATTTTCACATTTGGTTCTTTTTTCACTAGTGCTTACAAAAATTTAGCTAATGTATGATATTGTTACTGTTTTTACATTTTTGAGCATCTTCACACATGAATATATGACTTTTTTTTTGTTCAATACATAAAACTGATAGATAGTATTGTAATTTTTAAAAACCATCAGTCCTAATAGCAGCATCCATTATTAGTAAACATTGGAAGACCATGTAATTGTAAACCAAACAGATTTATCTTTCTTGCATTGTTAAACTTTTTTTGCTTTCATTATTTTCTATCACCAGGTAATGATCCAGCTGAATAAAGTTAATGAAGTGCCTGTACAAGATCTGCAAGACTTTATGTCTGTCATTCTAGAGATAATTCAAATGAACATAAGTTTATCAAAAGACTGGAACAACAAGTACTGATCTGCTTGTGAAGTGATGAAGAGGACACTCCACATTACATATATAATATAAACCATTTTTTAATGAAAAACACTTGTGATGCATATACAAATACAAAAACAACAACACTTTTATGACATCTATAAGTAGAGAATATAGGAATAATATTTACAGCTGACTATAATTATTGGTAATTTATTAATATTAGTATTTTTTTTAAGTAACCGATGGATTATCAGGATTACGGACATTTACTGATTTTATCTTTTTTTTTTAAATGTGAGTTGGGTCTTTATTTACAGTTATTATTCCATAAATCAATCATGTGACAGGTTCACAATTGTAACTTTACTGTGGTGACCCACCTGATGGTCACAAAAAGTTGACCAATTATTTATTTAAAGGAACACATTTTTTTTTCATAATAAAGAATGTTAACTGATATAGGCAAATATAATTGTTATCTGTACAAATTTATGCTATGAAAGCTGTGATAATGTTTTGAAATTGATTTATTGACAAATAATAAGCCTTTTATGATCAAAATGTGATAACTTTTATTTTAATTATTCTTGTTCATTTATAATGATAAATGCTGTCATTAATGCTATTTCACTGTATATTCTTGCTACAGTAATGTTCGACTTTGTTTTATGTTTATTTGCAATAACTGTTATTAAACTTTGCTACCTGTTGATTTATTTACCTTGATATCTTTAAATCATTTTACCTGTTTTAATGGTTTTCTCTGCAATTTCACTGACACCGTTATAAAGTTTATCATTGAAGACATATACTACCTTAAATGCTCATCACAAGTGATGAATTGTGGGAAAACCTTAACAATGCAGCATTTTATTTTCCACATTTCAGGTCCTAATTAGTGTGTAAGTGTGTAAGATTACGACCTTCATCTACCGTTAAAATCAACTGAAAAGTAATTTTTTTTCCATTTTTCAAAAGCACTGTAAACAAAACTAAGTTCAATGTGAATGCAGCTCATATCAAGCGGAAGGATTCGCCACTGATATGTTTGTCTGTACATTGAATAGAACAGTGGTATTCGCTCATTTTCCTTAATTTGACCTCTGCAGTATCACAGCAATAGATTATCACTTACCACAGTTTTTCTTTTATTTCATCAACCAGACCTTTTCCTGTCTTTCCCATTGAACAAATAAGATTAATGCAAAGTGTTGTTTTGATTTTGTTGAATTAAAGAAAGTGTAAAAAATACGATAACAGATGACAAGTGTACATTTATAACCACTGAAAATGACTGCAGGCCACAATGTTTTCTTTATTTGACAGAAGAATCGGACCATGAGCAGATTAATGGAGTGTTTATAGGAGCTTAAAGAAATAAAATGTTAATGTAATTGATGTAAACAAGTAGAGAGGAGTGTACAGCAGGTCATATCAAACAGCCTATTGGGTTATAGTTGACATGCTGTAGTTTGCCCATATCTAGTAGAGAGGTTCATTTTATTTTGTCAAACATAAGGTAGTACTTTAACTAGTCATAAAAAAAATTGGACAATTTTTCCAACTTTTTTTCCAAGAAGAAAGAGCGATCTTTGAAAAAAAAACGTTCCTATAGTCGGATTCATTCATCCCCCCGAATCTCTGGTGGCCAGAAGAGAAGTTTAGTTTTTTTAAAAACTAACTACACCTAAATAATTCATAGCAGGTAAGTTCTGAGGTTTGAGATTAAACTTAATAAAAGATTTAAGAACTAATCGTGTTCATAAGCAAAAAATTTATTCACTTTATTCGAGTATTAATGATATAAGTAAATTTTAAATAACCTACAATGTGGAATGTTTGAAAGGACAAAATAAATGTTGCCAAATGCATCATAAAGGTGTTCAGATAAGTTGTATTATTACATAATTACTGAGGCTAACTTCAATCTTGTTATTTAATATTTTCCCAACCCTGTTGTACTCCAGAACAGATTTTAATTCCAATTCACTGATGATATTTAGCTGACAAAATAATAAAAAAACAGAAGATCAGGAATCACTATTTATTTATATAAATTGCAGAATGTCTTATTGCAAAGACAAATGCAGACAATTAAGACAATACATATACATGTATCAGACTAGCATGTGGAAATGTATATAGCAAAATTCTAATTAATTATAACCATTTTTTTGTGCTATTCAGGTGAGTTCAAAGGTTAGTAAAAATCATAAACACAAGTTAATAAGAGTTAAACAGTAACTCCAATAACTGGGCGTTTTAAACAGTTTGGAATATTTTTGTGTTTAAGGAATAAAACATGTCAAACGTATGCTGATAATTGGTAGCTTCTGTGACTATAATTGACATTTTCTTCCTATTATCATACTTAAAACATTAAAAAAAAAATATAAAACTAGAGTTAAGTATTTTCAGATATTAAGTTTAATTTTTCAATTGGATAAATAAAAATCTTGAAGAACATCAACCATAGCCTATGTTTAATTAGTATTGAGCTACAACCTGATATCTTAATAAATTTGATTTCTCTGATTAGGAAAAAAAATTCATAGTTTTGTTCATTACTAAGCAATTTAATTTACTGTGTTTAAAACAACATAAAATTGTAAAAGGCAACACAGACATTGCAAATATTTTTAAAATTGATTTTACGTTCAATAAAAAAAGATATTTAATAACTAGACTAGTTAAAGTATGCATTTAATAACAATCATTTATATTTAAATAGAATATAATTGCTTTTATGATAAAACATGTAATAATTTCAAACTGTTTTAATGGTGAGCATTTTAGCAAATAGCAAAACTATTTAATACATCTTTGATAATCCCAAAATTATGTCTTAAAAGCTGATAATTTTCCTTGGAACACATATCATACCATGAGATAACAGTTTAGGAAAAAATATGTACATTTTAAAAAAAACAAACTTAAAATTTAGGATAAGTAATTAAAACAACTTGTTTGATACAAAAATACTAAAACAAAATCATATTTAAATTTAATTTAATACACCAAAGATTTTTACATTGAGTTCTGTAATTTTTTAACAGCCATCACCTTGCTAAGGTTGCATCTATCTGGCGAACCCACGGCAAAGTTAACATTATTTTTCTTCTGTAACTAGGGTCCATATTTTTCTCAGAGTCATAATAAATGGGATTCCTCTCTAAGTAAACAGTCTCCAGCTTTTTCAATTTCGTTAGTGCCTCAATTTCATCCCAAGATTCGACAGCATTGTCATTAAACTAGAAATGGAATTTTAAAAAATGAATTTAATGTGCCAGACTTTATTTATAACAATAAACAAGAAATTAAATTTACATGGATACTATTAGAAGTTATGAGCTGAAATAGCTAAAGGTATATTCGTTCACAGCATGACGTTTGAGTAAAGAAACATAGTGGAAACTAGCCTGATCAGAGATCTCAATACATGTACATGTATAATACATGTAGTATCAATCACATTAACAGAATGTTTTTTACTACACCAAATATACTATAAGTGCACTGTTAAATTTGTGCCCACAGAATATAAATTATACAGAATGTGCACGGTCAATTTAAATTTCAAAAAGCCATATTTATGCATATTAAATTATGTTATTATGTATCAATATTTAGGTGCGACATTTTACAAAAAGGAAAATAATATAAATGGCAAAATTTTTTAAAGTCGTGCTTTCCTTATGATATGTATATTCTTTAAATTTACCAGTATTATTCATTGAAGAATAAAAACAAAAATCAATAGTGAACAACTAAGAAGTTTTAAACAAACACATCCAGTACCATGTGAGTCTGTTACATTATCAAACAATTTATTAAAAAAAAAAATGGCAGAGATGACACATTTTCAACATTGTTTAGGTTTTAATTGTGTATTTACCCTATAAAATACTTTATTTTAATACTTCATGAGATATATTGACAGAAAAACATTCAACTTCCGGGTGAAAAAAGAAAAAAAAAGAATAAAAACTAGTCAAACAAACCCAAAATTCTGCCAATTCTTCAAGCTGGCTTAAGTTTTCAATCTTTTTAATTCTATTTCCTGCTAAGTCTAGAGTTGTCAGCTTTGTCTGTGAAAAAGAAATAAAAATGGTAAAATTTAAACAAATTGAATACTAATGGAAAACAAATTATATAATGGGAAATAAATTTTCTTAAAGATTTTTCAGATATTCCAAAATTTACCAGAGTTACATTCACTGAGAACCTCTGAAGTGATAAAGTTGGATGGGTTCAAAAAGATTATTGCCAAGTTAAGCTTCAGCCTTAAATAATTTTAAAAGTTTTATTTCAAACTAAAATAAAAAGAGTTTCATTATTTTAAGTCAACTATTTATTATCAATCATTTAAAGTCAGGTTCCCTAAAGTCAAGATTCTTAACAATCTTTGTCCAGAAAAAAATCACTTCGTTCTCACCAAAAATCGAACCAGAGAGTCGAGCGCTTTACCCCACTGAGCCATCCGATCCTCCTCCCAATGCACTCAGATGCCAAATTGAATATTAATATATACTGTTACGATAAAATTATCTTCCTCTCTTTCATCTTTCTCTTAAATAAAATGTCTACTAATTTTCAATAGTCAGAGAAATTACTTTGCCACATAGAAGAAATACAGAAAGACACAGCAGACTGACAAAAAACAATTTTTTTTTTCAAACTTATTAATTTTTTGCTGTACTTACACAAGAATCAAGTCCCTCAATTTTCTCTATTCCATTATGACTTAAATACAGCTCATCTAGTTCTGTGAGGTTTTCCAAACCCTCAATTTTAAGCAATCTGTTGCTCTACAAGATAAGAAAGTAAAAATATCACTCTTCATAAACTCTATGAGAGACTTGTGTTAAATATTATTACATTCACTTTATTTCACTTTTAAGTTTGATTTTTTTTAAATGTAACCTACCTGCACACTAAGACATGAAAGATGAGTTAAAGTACTCAGCCCTTGAAGTTTCGAAATTTTGTTCTTGCCTAAGAAGAGACTGTGTAAGTTCACCAAATTGCTTAAGCCTTCAATAACCTATTAAAAAAAATAAATTCTTAAAACAATGGCTTTAGTGAATCAATAAAAACTTTCTTTATGGTTGAATAAAATAGAATAAATTAACCAGAGAAAATTTTATTCTCACAAATGAATTAATTAAATTTGCATTTGGACTAAGCGAAAAAATAGGAGAGCTGATCTAAACTAAAGCCCACTGTGGACATGTTAACATTTAAGTGCGAAACGAGTACACTGTATTAGATTTGTGCCATCCAAGACTAAATATAAACAATGCCTACACAAATAGACAATTATTTTTACCCGAATTCTGTTGTCTCCCAGCTCCAACAGCTCCAAGTTCACCAAGTGATTCAAGTTTTCAATTTTGCTAATCTTGTTATTTACAAGAAAAAGTTTCCTCAAGTTAACCAATGTCCCTAATCCTTCAATCTTTCTGAGGCGATTGTAAGACAGATCTAAGTGCCTAAAAAAAAACAGTACCATATAAAAAAAATGTTTTATTCTTCAATTAGAGAAATGCAATTCACAAGTCATCAAGTATGGCTTATAAATTTCTTATGTGGGATTCTGCATATCATGGAAAGTAAGCGAAGATGGTTACGAGTACAAAGGCCATGTAAAAAAAATAATTTTACTTACTCTAAATTAACAAGACACTCTAAATTGGCTATCTGTGTAATCTGATTGTCGTACAAATCCACCTCTCTTAGGTGAACCAAAGTGCTCAAACCTTCTATATCTTTAATCAGGTTCTGACGCAAACAAAGTGTCTGAAAATATTTTTTTAAAAAGTGAAGCAACATAAGATATCACCAATAAACATATATAATAAATAATTGACAATGAGTTATAAAATTCAACCAAACATATACATGTATAAGTGATATTTCAAAATCAGAATACGTGCAAAACCCCAACAACTTGGCATCCATCCTTAAATAAATTAACTCTAGGAATCCATATTTTCATAAGAATTTGAAAGTCAGTCATGTTACTTCAGTGGGCTTTTTTAGGACTTTTTCTTATCACTCATAATCTTGTAGTGAAAGCGTCTTGTGTGATTCTCACAGCTTTTTCAAGGCAAATTTTAAGGTTTTCTTCTAGATTTTCATTAATTTTTTTATATTTGCCTTAACATCAACAGTATTTTCTGCTAATTTTTTTAAAAATGTGTTGGCAGGATCTGGGTAGTTTTCATCCATTTAAGATGTAGGAAAAAAAAATGATTCAGAATATGTCTGATTGAGTTTGAATCCTTAGAGGTCATTATATATATAAAAAAATTAAAACCTCTGTTTACGAGTGTTACGCATGTCAAGACATTTATTTTTATAAAACTTGCATTGATACAAAAGCAATGCCTTGCAAGATGAGCGAAATTTTTAGAAATAGATTTAAACGTGATATATGAGCTAGGTTTTCAAATACAAGTAGTACATATTTTCTGCTTTTTTCTGCAAAGCTCTATGTGATAACCAGTGAACTGATTGGGCTTATCTCCCATGCTCAATCTTTCTCATAAAATTAAACATGTCTATATATAAAACTGCTATCTTCCTGTAACAGGAATTACCTCAACTTGAGTAGTTGTTTCCAAATTTTGTATTTTTCCAATACGACAGTGATTGAAATCTAAATCCTGAACAATAAAAAGATAATATTAAGCTTTATAAACAATTTTTAGTAAAGTTTAACTGAAATAATATAAAAACCACTAGAATAAAAACAAAAAAAAAGCCAGGTGAGGATTATAAAACGGTAAGTTAAGTAATAAGATTTAATAACTTCAGAAACAAAATAAATAAAAAATGCAATGAACACATACTATGGCATCAGGGTCTTCAACTATCAACTCATTATAAATTTCCTCACAATCATCCTCAGCTTCAGATGTTTCAGGACTAAGAAATGGACCTTTCTGATGGTCATTTGGCTTAAGCGTGGACATTTCCTAGAAGGGAAAAAAAAAATACTGTTTTATGAAAGGCTTGAGTTATTAAATGAGTTGAATTGATGTTAAATGCAATTTAAGATATACAGAAAAGCTAACATTTCATCTTATACCTGATAGAATAAAACAACAACTGGTGAAGCAGGAATTTCTGCTAGTCAAATGCTTTAAGTGAAATGTGTGACATTCATAGTTTAGAATTTTTTTTTAACAATTCAGAAATTCAAATGAACAAAGCAGATTATTTGTAAGTTGTTTTTTTTTTTTTGTTTCCTGGTCTATATTTACTTTTTCAGTTTGATCAAGCAATGTGCTAATTGAGAGAGCTTATTTTTCTATAAAGACTAAAGAATCAAGTACACATTTAATTTAATTATACTACGGGAAAGTTTTTTTTGTAATACTTCATGGATTTATGTGAGATATTCATGATCATATATTAAGTTTAAAGATGTTATTGAATATTATTAATCAAAATTTTTTATTAGCAACTCGAATGGATATCAAAAATCTCATGCTAATTTTATACTGTGAAAATTAATAATCAACAGAATAAAAGTTCATGTTATGTTCAATATGTTTAAAGTAGTTTTCTTGGTCAACCAATAGTTAGATATTACAAGGATCTATGGACAGTGGATTCTTGGTTCAAAAACTTAATCTGATTCAGTACTAAGTTAATACATTTTTTTTACATTAAGTGAACCACTGGAATATGTAATTAGGTGAGTAACCAAGCATAAAGTCAATGAGAGACATATTCTAGTTTTTCATTTAGTAAAAAATAAATTAATAAAGCCTAACCATAGTCAAAAATGTATAAAAATTTAGTGATGAAATACCATAGATACTCGTGCATAAGTCGATCTCGCAGATAAGTCAAGAGTATTTTTAAGCCAAAAATTACAAAATTTGTTATGACCCGCGAATAAGTCAAGGGTAAAACTTGACAACTATCATATTCTTTAAATTTCAAAATTATACCACTGGACTTTTATCGCAATTTCATTTAAATTTGCATTTGTTAATGTGCTTTATCATGCACTTAGCAAAAACCGATAAGCACAGGGTGACCTGATTCCAACCCTCATGACCGCATTGCAAGCACTCTACCAACTGAACTATCCAGCCACTTTGCCTCATTTAGATTAGAAGTCTAGATGCTATTAGAAAATTAGATATGCTGTGGTTACAGAAACAATTCAATGCAAATTAATAAAGAGCTGCAAAATGCTGCGCCAAATGAATGTTGAGTCAATGTTTCCGGTTTTCGCCATTGCCCACGTTGCCTTGCGGTGTTGAGTGTACAATGTCATTACCCAAATTCTATGGAATATTGAGTCGACCCTGTTTTTTCAGTGAATTTTAAGGCATAAATTTTTCGACTTATATGCGAGTATCTACAGCAGTTTATAAAAATAATGGAAAAACAAAACTGGATCATGTCATATTTAGAAACAATTCAAATTGTAAATGACATATCATTTCCGAAAGGCCGTTCATAATTTCTACATAATATTTCAATGAACAAAAGAATTTTTTTTTTTTTACCTTTGTAATATAAGCTTTTTTTTTTAAAAACCAATTTTTTTAGTAATTACAATTATTTTTCTGATTGTTTTGCTTGTTGACATAATTTTACTAATTGAATAAAATATATATCACAACCTTCAATCCTAAGCACAGAGAAAACCTGTGAAACGTTTGTTCTTTATACAGTTGTGTCAATGTAGATACTCGATGCATCACGTGTAAGTAATACTTTATTTTGGATTTGCTGTGTTTGGGTGAGTTTATCTTCCAGAGTTGGTGTATTTTTTTGCAGATTTGACAGTGCATTTTGATGTTTTTAGTTAAAAAATATCTGGCAAACCTGAGTATAGCAAATGTGTAGGTGAAATATTGCAAAGAGAGCATGCAGAATATTTTGCCAACAAGCCATGAGTCAAAATCCAAAACGTTTTTTGAGACCCAAGAAAACAAATGTCCAAAGTGTTTTTGAATCAAGATTGTACGATTTTTTATTTACAAAAAAAAAAAAAAAAAAAATCTCATTTAAGTTGTTTTGTGAACAGTTTAATCTATATTAATCGGATCAAGATTTCAGTATTTGATTTTACTGATGTAATATTTAACTTCTATAAAAATGAATCAGCTGACCAATTTAAAATATTTTAAAGGAATAGATAACAAAAAAAGAGAGATTCTAATTAAACTAATTTAATAGACTAAACAATATCATTGTTATTTCTTTAAAAATTTAAATAAGTAGCTTATGTCACTCAAAACTTCAAAAAGTGGTAATTGCTAACGACAGTCCGTCCATGAGATTATATTTTCATTCATATGTTATTGCAAAGATCTTGATTTAATTGAATCAAATGAAACAGACCTAAAAAACCTAACTTACTTAGAAATAATATTTTGTTTGCCTATACTTCATTGAATTATATAAATACTGCCATGGCCCATGGCATATGCTAGGCCGGTGATATCAAAGGTGCAACTGACTTACTAAAATACAATGAAAATGAGATATTAGTAAAGAAAGTATTTTTTAATGTAGCTTTCAATTGTTAGAAGGTTATTTCTCAGCCTTCTTTGTTTGATTCACAATAACACCTTTGCATTAGGTTAGGATATGAGAGATCCATTTAACTTGTGGGTGGACCGTTGTTAATTGTTAACAATTAGTCA
>JAGDYQ010000032.1:716192-750986 GCA_021962125.1 Bulinus truncatus | reverse complement strand
GACTGAAATTGAGAAGAAACAATGGTTAGTTCTACATCTGGCTTATATATAGACTGAAATAGAGATGAAACAATGGTTAGTTCCACATCTGGCTTATATATAGACTGAAATTGAGACGAAACAATGGTTAGTTCCACATCTGGCTTATATATAGACTGAAATTGAGACGAAACAATGGTTAGTTCCACATCTGGCTTATATATAGACTGAAATTGAGACGAAACAATGGTTAGTTCCACATCTGGCTTATATATAGACTGAAATTGAGACGAAACAATGGTTAGTTCCACATCTGGCTTATATATAGACTGAAATTGAGACGAAACAATGGTTAGTTCCACATCTGGCTTATATATAGACTGAAATTGAGAAGAAACAATGGTTAGTTCTACATCTGGCTTATATATAGACTGAAATTGAGAAGAAACAATGGTTAGTTCCACATATGGCTTATATATAGACTGAAATTGAGAAGAAACAATGGTTAGTTCTACATCTGGCATATATATAGACTGAAATTGAGATGAAACAATGGTTAGTTCCACATCTGGCTTATATATAGACTGAAATTGAGAAGAAACAATGGTTAGTTCCACATCTGGCTTATATATAGACTGAAATTGAGACGAAACAATGGTTAGTTCCACATCTGGCTTATATATAGACTGAAATTGAGACGAAACAATGGTTAGTTCCACATCTGGCTTATATATAGACTGAAATTGAGACGAAACAATGGTTAGTTCTACATCTGGCTTATATATAGACTGAAATTGAGACGAAACAATGGTTAGTTCCACATCTGGCTTATATATAGACTGAAATTGAGAAGAAACAATGGTTAGTTCCACATCTGGCTTATATATAGACTGAAATTGAGACGAAACAATGGTTAGTTCCACATCTGGCTTATATATAGACTGAAATTGAGAAGAAACAATGGTTAGTTCCACATCTGGCTTATATATAGACTGAAATTGAGACGAAACAATGGTTAGTTCCACATCTGGCTTATATATAGACTGAAATTGAGACGAAACAATGGTTACTTCTACATCTGGCTTATATATAGACTGAAATTGAGACAAAACAATGGTTAGTTCCACATCTGGCTTATATATAAATTATTGTTTTGAACCGACCGAGTTTGCAGTTTTAATGACGGTCCTTCTGAGTGACAAATTCAACTAACAAAAAAGTTTATTTGATCGATAATTTGATTTAAAACAATACTAGTTTTAAAAGCCGTACAATATTGATATATTACAATACAAAAAAAGTCAAGTACTAATACATGTGTACACAGGTACAACTAATTCAAGTAAGAATGATTTTTATAATCTCTTTGTACCATTGTATTACTCTGCAATATGGGACGTATACGATTAAGGATTTGTTTTATTCAACGTTATAGAAAAAGTTTTGTGGTGTGAATTGAATCGTAAAATATGTACATTAACTGAGCAAGATAAATAGAGAGATTTAAGGAACAGAAATTGTAAAAGAATTGGCTCAGAGACAAATGTTTACCTAGCAAACTGGAACATGTGTTATTTAGAGAATCAATTAGATTCTATACATAGCCAGCAATAACAACCTCGGTCAAAGTACACATGTGTTATTTAGAGAATCAATTAGATTCTATACATAGCCAGCAATAACACCTCGGTCAAATTCCACATGTGTTATTTAGAGAATCAATTAGATTCTATACATAGCCAGCAATAACACCTCGGTCAAATTCCACATGTGTTATTTAGAGAATCAATTAGATTCTATACATAGCCAGCAATAACAACCTCGGTCAAAGTCCACATGTGTTATTTAGAGAATCAATTAGATTCTATACATAGCCAGCAATAACACCTCGGTCGAATTCCACATGTGTTTCGTTTGATAAGATATTGTGACAGTGGAATATTGAATGTATGGACTCAATATAACATTTTTTAACTAGCAGTTTCGATGGTGTTTTTGTCTTACCACACAGTATTAACTGGTACATTCCAACAAATACTAGCATTTTATTATCACGGCACAAAAAGGCCTATTTCATTACCTACTCGCTACTATGATATGACTTATTTCCCACGTGCAATACTAGCTATAACGTATAGTTATGATATCGGATGGTCGCCTGGTACTTTTGCCTATCGCTAAAATCTGCGCGACTATGTTCTTTATTGTTTAAAATATTGTATTCATTTATTGTTATGACAACTATGTGTGCTGGTGACGAAATTAATTAAATCCAAACTACCAAATTTCAATTAAGTGTGCAATATATTGTGTAATTAATGAGATTCTCTGCATACACTTTGACATAAATACCAGGAAAATAAAAAACAAGTTCAGTATCTAGCTTCCATAACACGTGCTGGAAACATGCATGTATCTCAGCTACTGAGCGGCATAATACAAAATTATCCTCATTGTTATTAAAGAAATGAGAATTATTAAATGATAGAAACAAAAAAAAAAACGACAGTCAGAGAAAGCAATAATTGCTTAGTTCTATTGATCTCTTTCACCGTGGTCTATATAAGTATATCTTCTTTACCATCCTTGGTTGTTCATCACGCTGCTTATGTTTGATCATCACTCCCGCCACACAGTCTGTTACAATGTTGCAGCTGTTATTTCTGCTCACGGCTGTGGTTGGTGTCTCAACAGCTGCCACGGCTGAGGCACTCACTGACGAAGTCATTAACGCATTTCTTGAAGTTCACAATGTAGCTCGCGGAGAAGTGTCAGTACCTCCACTGGTGAGTTCATTGTTTGTTGATATGGTTGTTTGTCTCTTTACCTCCACTGATGAGTTCATTGTTTGTTTGTTAATAAGACAGCCATTTTTATTGCGTATATCATCGATCTGTCTGTTAAAGAATTTAATAATAAGTGTGGTTAGAACGGACAGTCAACAGGATTAATGCACCATGATATATTACATTGACACTATCTGGGCACAGCATGTATGATATATTACATTGACGCTATCTGGGCAAAGCATGTATGATATATTACATTGACGCTATCTGGGCACAGCATGTATGATATATTACATTGACGCTATCTGGGCACAGCATGTATGATATATTACATTGACGCTATCTGGGCACAGCATGTATGATATATTACATTGACGCTATCTGGGCACAGCATGTATGATATATTACATTGACGCTATCTGGGCACAGCATGTATGATATATTACATTGACGCTATCTGGGCACAGCATGTATGATATATTACATTGACGCTATCTGGGCACAGCATGTATGATATATTACATTGACGCTATCTGGGCACAGCATGTATGATATATTACATTGACGCTATCTGGGCACAGCATGTATGATATATTACATTGACGCTATCTGGGCACAGCATGTATGATATATTACATTGACGCTATCTGGGCACAGCATGTATGATATATTACATTGACGCTATCTGGGCACAGCATGTATGATATATTACATTGACGCTATCTGGGCACAGCATGTATGATATATTACATTGACGCTATCTGGGCACAGCATGTATGATATATTACATTGACGCTATCTGGGCACAGCATGTATGATATATTACATTGACGCTATCTGGGCACAGCATGTATGATATATTACATTGACGCTATCTGGGCACAGCATGTATGGTATATTACATTGACGCTATCTGGGCACAGCATGTATGGTATATTACATTGACACTATCTGGGCACAGCATGTATGGTATATTACATTGACACTATCTGGGCACAGCATGTATGGTATATTACATTGACACTATCTGGGCACAGCATGTATGTTATAACGTTAATTACACATTCTAAAAACAGGCTAATGTTTTAAAAGTATTCTAGCAATCTTGCAGCTGTGCTTTGTTTGGCTTGTATCAATAATTATTATAAATTGTTTTTTTTTCCCTCCCAGATTTGGAATCAAACTATCAGTGACTATGCGTCTGCCTATGCCAGCAACTGTGTATTTAAACACAGTACAGGACCCTATGGGGAAAATATCTATGCTTCTTCCCGTAAGTAACATTCGATGAATCTAATAGGCTTGCGGAGCCGCCATATTTTTTCGGCTCCGGCTCCGGCTCCCACAAATTTGACGGCTCCGGCTCCGGCTCCCTATTAAGATAGTATTACACAAGACAAAAAAATTTGTAATAGCTCCACGCTAAATTCCCGCTGATAAAAAGTTATGCAAATTTTGCCGCGTTCACCACCATAGTCAGGAACTTGAAAAATATACGCATTGTCGGTTTTACTAAAAACAAACCATTTCAGTGCATCCAGAAACGTATCTTTATTTTCGATCGAGGTTTCACTAGTCGCCATTTTCATAAGTACTAAAAAGTTATTTCAATGATCAAATTGGCCAATAGTAAATTGATACATTATTTAAAATATTTGAAAGACTTCAGTATTTATATTTATTATTTATAAATTCGAAGTGACTATTCGGACCCGGGTAGGCCCGTAGCCAGGATTATTGCATTGGGGGGGGGGGATTTTTTTTTCGGCCGTGGGGGGGGGGGGGGGTGCCGAAGAACTGATTCTGAGGTACAGCGGCGGATCTAGACAACTGTTTTCATTGTTGAAAATTGGTCTTTGAACAAAAAAATATTTCGATAATTTAATGATGTATTACCTAAACTTGCGATAACCTTAGGGGGGGATATGCCCCCCGGCCCCTCCCAATAATTCCGCCCCTGGTGGTGTAGAAGAAATGTTTGGGGGGGGCGAAGATGGAGGTGCGAAGCGCCGAAAGCTTGCGAACGGAGAGGAGGGGTTTTGGGAGGGGACTTCAGTGAGTCCCCTCCCCAAGAAATTTTTTGCAGTTCCATATCTGGAATGGTGCATTTTAGCAGTGGCGTCACTAGGGTTGGTGTCACCCGGTGCGGTAACTCATGGTGTCACCCCTCGTGAGGGTGTCACCCGGTGCGGTCCGCACCCCCCGCACCTCCCTAGTGACGCCACTGCATTTTAGTACCGATTATTTAGCTGTTAATTAGAAATATATAATTTTAACTACATTTTAATAAAGATGGCATGTTGCAGTTTTGTTAAAAATAATTTAAATAGTAAAGAGTTTTAATGATAAAAATTATTGAGGCTGAGCAATTTCTGATTCCTGTTAAAAATATATTGACCTTTTGTTCTGCTACACAATTGTTACATAATAGATACCTGATTTATATTATTATACTGTTGGTTAAACTACAACCCGGGAAGAACGAGAAAGATGCACGAATATAGCTTAGCTATTTGTGTGATATTTCTTATAAAATATTGAAAACAAAGAACAGATCTATCAACAACAAATTGACCAGTCGCAATTATTCAATTTAAAATAAAATTAATTCTGCTAAAAAGTAAATTTGCAAATTAAATAACATCACTCAGAAATCACGGAGTTTGTACTTTATTATTTTATTATACATATGTATAAAAGTGAAGTCAATATTATTTTATTAACTTATTTAAGTTGCTAGTTGTCCTCGAAAGATATCAATATATAAAACTATTACAAGGTTGCGAACAGGCCCACCGACAGAAATTTCGGGTCCCTGGGCAGGGGTGACACGGGCCCCCGTGCTAATAATAATATTTTCAAAAGTTAATTGGCCAGCTCAGACCGGGCCCCTAAAACAAAATGATTGATGTTTTATAGCCGTTATTATTAAAATTTTGTCAAAAAGCTCAGGTCATGAACGGGGGGGTTGGGGTCAGCCCCCCTAGCCCCCTCTGGCTACGGGCCTGGACCCGGGTACCAATAAACTCCGATTTTTATTCGAACCCCGTCCCAATAAAGTCTGATTGTTATTCGGACCCGTGGCAAATATGCACTTAGCTTAGCTATACATAAACTTTATTATTGTTTTTTGTTTATTTTTTAATAATTGTTTGAATTGTATGATTTAATCGTTACTCAGTGTCTAGGGTTTCACTAAGCGGACTCTGTATTTTTATTTTTTCGGGTTCCATCTAATAAAGTTTAAATATAGCTAAGCTTAGTGCATATTTGCCACGGGTCCGAATAACAATCGAATTTTATTGGGACCCGGGTCCGAATAGCCACAGCCTTATAAATTTATCTGCTCTATTTCAGATATTCTGTTTATAATAAAATTGTTAAATACAGAAAGCGACCATTTTGTTTTTAGTCTATTACAAATTCGCGGTCAAATAATACACGAAATGACGCGTTCTATTTGTCGTCATTGTAAAAATTTATTTTTAAATGATTGATACAATTATTCTATGAAATAAAACTGTTTTAACTTTATATATAACAAAATAACATGCCATTAAAAAAATTTCGGAGGGTAAACAAGATTTAAAACGAACATAAAACGATTCCCCGTAAAGATTTCTTGTGGCGATGTGCGTGTTACTGTTGTGGCGTTCGTAAAACATGATAACATTTCAAATTGTTGGAGGCAAACAATCAAACAAATTTGTAATTTTAAAGCTAAAAAGAAAATTCTGCTGTAAAAAAAAAACATTTGGGAGCCGTGGAGCCGCCAGATCTTTTCGGCTCCGGCTCCGGCTCCAGCAAAAAGTAGCGGCTCCCGGCTCCTCGGCTCCGGCTCCGCAAGCCTGAAATCTAATACACTGAAGTGGGGCATGCTTGTACTCAGTGGCGTACTTGTACTTATAAAAACTTATGACTTCCCTTGTCTGTAGAACAAAAAAATATTGAATTTTTGTAGGGGCCCATCATTGGATCCATCTATTTTATAAAACTATGGTGGGCACATAGAATACAAAAATCTCATTTTAGGCCCTCCCACCGTATCGTTGGTAACTTCAGGTAATGGGCTGGTGGCAAAATTTTCACTATCTTCACCCTGTCTAGAGTCTTTCTATCATCGGCCTGTCTGTCTTTCTATCATTGGCATGTCTGTCTTTTTATCATTGGCATATCTGTCTTTCTATCATTGGCATGTCTGCCTTTTTATCATCGGCCTGTTTTCCTTTCTATCATCGGCCTGTCTGCTTTCTGTCATCATCCTGTCTACCCTTCTGTCATCGGCCTTTATGTCTTTCTGTCATCAGTGTGTCTGTCGTTCTATCATCGGCCTGTCCATGTTTCTATCATCGGCATGTCTGTCTTTCTATCATTGGCATGTCTGTCTTTCTACCACGGTCCTGTCTCCGAGTGCCTTTCTGTAATGCTTTTCTATCAGTCAGTCAGTCAGTCAGTATCAGTTAGTCTTTCTTTTTGTTTGTTACCGCGGATACCGTGTTACCGTATGTTTATTATAATGTATCTCTGAATAATACAATGTCTGTCTGTCATCATGCATGCCTGTCTTTCTATATAAATAAATGGCATAACGTTTGTTTGTCCTCACAAATGTAGACAGCTTTACGGTTAATGTCATGTAGCATCAAGTATGTCTGCTCATAGTTATTGTTACTTGTGGTTATCAAGGTGATCGAAAACCGACAATGGATCTGTCATCAGCGAATGTCTTTCATTACGAGTTCTGTTTAACTTCAGATGTCTTTAGCTAACGCATTTCAGACATTAACCGTACTGCTGTCATTAATTAATGTAATTATGACTTTTGCTCCATCATACCCTTAACCGGTCTGATCATTGGGGGAACATGTGACCACATCAACATACATATTTCTCCATAGTTACCTATCCTGCACGGCTGTCTTTGGTTCATTCATTGGTAGCCACGTTCATTATTTGATAATTAAAAACCAACATTTCCGCTTGCGCGATCTGTGACGGGCCTACTTCTACATTCTCTTCGAGATTGGTTTCTGTTGGGTTATAATGCCTTGTGACACATGTTCGAACCATACCATCTTACGTTGCTTGATTGTTGCCACATTCGTTTCCTGAGGATATTCTTTTCCAGACATATTCGTCTCTTGTTCTAGGTAGGCGATTTACTGTATAGCTGTACTTATTTAAAGGCATTTTAACATTTGCTATTCAACTGTTTTAAATTATGATATTGTATCATTTACTGTTCAGTTGTCATTTGGCTAATTTCCGATCTGTCATTTCCTGTTCAGCTGTTCTTAGTTAATGTCATTTTGTCATTTAGCTGTTCAGCTGTTCTTATTTAATGTCATTCTGTCATTTAGCTGTTGCAGATAATGCCATTGTAGCTCGCCGAGCTGTTAAGATGTGGAATGATGAGAAAGTCAACGTGGACCTACCCAATTGGAACTGTTTCGCCAGGTCAGACAAAACATGCGGACATTACTCACAGGTCAGAAAATGATTTTTTTTATACATTTACTTCAGTCAACGCAACTTAAGAACCAAGCAGATACATTCTGCTATGTAACAATACAGACAGATACGTTCTGCTATGAAACAATACAGACAGATACATTCTGCTATGTAACAATACAGACAGATACATTCTGCTATGTAACAATACAGACAGATACATTCTGCTATGTAACAATACAGACAGATACATTCTGCTATGTAACAATACAGACAGATACATTCTGCTATGTAACAATACAGACAGATACATTCTGCTATGTAACAATACAGACAGATACATTCTGCTATGTAACAATACAGACAGATACATTCTGCTATGTAACAATACATCTTTTCAGGTTCAAAGGATTGGGGGGGAGGGGGGCAGATAAAATAAAAAAACCATATTTATTATGGCTAAGTACAGTGGTTATATAAGTATAATGTCTGTAGGCCTGCGTACAGTGGTTATATAAGTACAATTTCTGTAGGCCTGAGTACAGTGGTTATATAAGTACAATTTCTGTAGGCCTGAGTACAGTGGTTATATAATTACAATTTCTGTAGGCCTGAGTACAGTGGTTATATAAGTACAATTTCTGTAGGCCTGAGTACAGTGGTTATATAAGTGCAATTTCTGTAGGCCTGAGTACAGTGGTTATATAAGTATAATGTCTGTAGGCCTGCGTACAGTGGTTATATAAGTACAATTTCTGTAGGCCTGAGTACAGTGGTTATATAAGTACAATGTCTGTAGGCCTGAGTACAGTGGTTATATAAGTATCATGTCTGTAGGCCTGAGTACAGTGGTTATATAAGTATCATGTCTGTAGGCCTGAGTACAGTGGTTATATAAGTATAATTTATGTAGGCCTGAGTACAGTGGTTATATTAGTACAATTTGTGTAGGCCTGAGTACAGTGGTTATATAAGTACAATTTCTGTTGGCCTGTGTACAGTGGTTGTATAAGTCTCATGTCTGTAGGCCTGAGTACAATGGTTATATAAGTATCATGTCTGTAGGCCTGAGTACAATGGTTATATAAGTATAATTTATGTAGGCCTGAGTACAGTGGTTATATTAGTACAATTTATGTAGGCCTGAGTACAGTGGTTATATAAGTATAATGTCTGTAGTCCTAAGTATAGTGGTTATATAAGTATAATGCCTGTAGGCCTGCGCACAGTGGTTATATTAGTACAATGTCTATAGGCCTGAGTACAGTGGCTATATAAATATAATTTATGTAGGCCTGGGTACAGTTCGGTGGTTGGATAAACAACTTATTTCTCTGGTATCCCCGAGGCTCAAGTAGCACTCAAGAAGCTGGTCAACACGTCATCTCTATACCACGGCCCACACACCATCTCTATACCACGGCCCACACACCAATGGTGTACCACGGCCCACACACCAATGATGTACCACGGCCCGCACACCATCTCTATACCACGGCCCACACACCATAATGTACCACGGCCCACACACCATCTCTATACCTCGGCCCACACACCAATGATGTACCGCGGCCCACACACCATATCTATACCACGGCCCACACACCAATATTGTACCACGGCCCACCCACCAATGATGTACCACGGCCCACACACCAATGATGTACCACGGCCCACACGCCAATGATGTACTAGGGCAATTAGTTTATCAAGACATTCCCTCTTTGTTATGTCTAGAAAATGTAACTAGGGAGTGTAATACATGTTATATTCTACAATACTTAACACTATTTCTTATGTTACATATAGAAATTCTAGTTATATAAAGGATGCACAACGTACAGATTTCGCAAATAAGTCTTTAACAATAATGGAACATTCTAATTATTAAAAAAAATTTATAAAATGCAAGCACTGTCATTTGAAGTCTTGGCCCACCTGTCTAGGAAGCTTTGGGAGGGGAAAGATAAATGAAAATGGCCAGAGACTGCATGAGCTCTCGTGCCACCATGGCCTGTGCGTGACCAACACCTTCTTCAGGTGCAAAGAGATACATCAGGTGTCATGGAGGCACCCACGCTCCCGCCACTGGCACCAACTCGACCTCGTCCTCACCAGAAGAGGGAATATCGACAGTATCCTCCTCACCCGCAGCTACCACAGTGCAGACTGCGACACGGACCACGCCCTCGTGGCAAGCAAGGTGCGCATAACGCCGAAGAAACTGCATCACTCCAAGAAAAAAGGTCGCCCACGCATCAATATCAACTGTGCCAGAAATCCCGAAAAAACAAGCAGTTTATCAGCAGTCTGGAAGTTACACTCAGTGAAAGAAAGTTAGCAGTTGACACCATCGACTCTAGGTGGTCGCGTCTGCGTGATGTCGTATATAACTCCGCCATCACCACCTATGGAAAGATAGAGCGGAAAAACGCCGATTGGTACGAGGCCCACTGGGAGGAAATGGAACCCGTTACCGAGGTAAAAAGGAAAGCCCTACTGGCCTACAAGGCCAGGCCCAGTCCCAACACACTAAAAGCCCTACGGACAGCCAGGAGCAAAGCCCAGCAGACCGCCCGCAGATGCGCCAACTCCTACTGGTTGAACCTCTGTAGCAGCATCCAGGCAGCTGCCGATACAGGAAACGTAAGAGGGATGTACGAGGGCATCAAAAAGGCAATAGGCCCAACTCCCTCCAAAACCGCCCCCCTTATATCCAAAACAGGAGAGGTCATCAAGGACCAGGAAAAACAGATGCAGAGGTGGACCGAACACGACCTGGAGCTATACGCAACCCAGAACACTGTGACTGATGCCGCCCTTGGCGCTATCCCAGATCTGCCTGTCATGGAGGAGCTAGACACCACACCCACCGTGGATGAACTAAGCAAAGCCATCGACTGCCTTGCAAACGGAAAGGCACCCGGTAGCGATGGAATCCCACCAGAAGTTCTGAAGAGCGGAAAACCAACACTGCTAAAGCCATTGCACGACCTAAGTCGATGCTGGGAACAGGGCTATATCCCCCAAGACATGAGGGATGCCAAAATTATCACACTATACAAGAACAAAGGGGACCGGAGCGACTGTAATAACTACCGGGGCATCTCCCTCCTCAGCATCGTCGGCAAAGCTTTCGCCCGCGTCGCTCTAAACCGCCTGCAGGCCCTCGCCTCCCGAGTCTACCCAGAGTCACAGTGTGGCTTCAGGGCTGGCCGATCAACAGTGGACATGATCTTCTCACTACGTCAACTTCAAGAGAAGTGTCAGGAACAGCAGGTGCCACTCTACATCGCTTTCGTCGACCTCACAAAGGCGTTTGATCTAGTAAGTCGAAGTGGACTCTTCAGCTTGCTGCAAAAGATTGGCTGCCCCCCACACCTGCTTGCAGTGGTCATGTCCTTTCACGACAACATGCATAGCACGGTTTGCTACAACGGCGCAATCTCCGAGGCCTTCCCAGTCAGCAGCGGAGTAAAACAGATCTGCGTCCTTGCACATACACTCTTCGGCATTTTCTTTTCCATGCTCCTCCAATACGCCTTCAAGGATTGCAGCGAGGGTGTTTACATCCATACAAGGTCCGATGGCAAGCTCTATAACATAGCCCGCCTCCGTGCAAAGACCAAAGTCACAAAGGTCCTAATTCGCGAGCTGCTCTTTACTGATGACGCAGCCTTGACATCACACACTGAAGACGGACTGCAGCAGCTTGTCACCCGCCTCTCCCATGCATGCAAGGAGTTTGGACTGACTATCAGCCTGAAAAAGACGAATGTCATGGCACAGGGTACAGATACACCCCCAAGCATTGACATCGATGGGCACACCCTAGAGGTCGTCGAGAACTTCACTTACCTCGGGTCCACCATCTCCAGCTCGCTATCCATAGACCCGGAGATCGATTGCAGAATCGCTAGGGCAGCCACAGTCATGGCGAGACTAAAGCAACGTGTGTGGGAAAACCCCAGCCTCACCGAAAATACCAGATTGCGCGTCTACCAGGCCTGCATACTTAGTACCCTCCTCTATGGATGCGAGACGTGGACCACTTACGCGAGGCACGAAAGAAAGCTAAACAATTTCCACATGAGGTGCCTGCGACGTATACTGCAGATAAAGTGGCAAGACAAGATCCCCAACACTGGGGTGCTAGAGAGGGCCAACATGAGCAGCTTGTTTGCAGTTCTCAGCGGGAGACGCCTCAGATGGCTCGGTCATGTCAAAAGAATGGACGCAGGCCGCATCCCGAAAGACCTACTCTACGGCGAGTTAGTTACCGGCCAGAGGAAAACAGGGCGACCTAAAATGCGCTACAAAGACACTTGCAAAAAGGATATGAAAGAGTGCTAACCCCATTAACCCCAACTCCTGGGAGAGCCAAGCAGCCGACCGCCACTCATGGAGGCTCGCTGTCCGGCAGGGTTCATTGCGCGCAGAGGCTGAGCGACAGGATAATGCTGCCCTGAAAAGAACAAGACGGAAGCGGAAAAAAGAACAGCTACAACAACAACTACAACAACCAACTATCTTTAAGTGTGACAAGTGCGGCAGGGATTGCAACTCCCGAGTCGGACTGCACAGCCATTCCCGGCGGTGTCTTGTAGACTCATCTTAGCTACACCATCGTCTCTCGAGACGGACGGATGCCTGTTACAGAAATCAATGCACTTCATCTGCCCAGATTTCCCTTTAGGAGCTTTACTTTTTTTTTTTTAAACCGATAACATTGAAGTATTTACAGTTCTGCTATTTATTACAGACTGATGCCAGCAGACTTGACTAAATCAAATTCACACGCACTATATTATTTTTAGGCTTATATGTGTCTAAATGCTTTTAAAAAATAATTCTGATGAATAAATACTGAAAAAAAACTGCTAATCAAAAATCATAAAGGTGTGAAAAAACCATTAAATTGGAATAGCGCTTAGCTGAAACATGCTTTACATAACAGCATTAACCGGGTTATGACTGTATTTCTCTAATTAAATGATTTTATTAAAAATAAAATATTAATAGTTTTCAGTTATGAAGTTCATGTACCTTCTACAGCAAAACATACAACTAAAGAAAATGTAATATTTGATGCTAAATTAATCCACTCTTTCCATTAAAAAAAATTAGCAAAGTAAATAATGTAAATTAATGCCTAGAATCGAATGACAATGCTAAAGAAGTTGTTTTTTTTATAACCAGATGACAAAAGTAAACAAATTGTTGCGTGATCTTCCGCTGGACAGCTCAGTGGTTATAACATCCGCAGACACAATGTTAAGGGAGCTCTTCAGCCACAGGGGTAAAATTTTACAGCTAGTACATATATACTTTTTTTTTAATCATTTTATATTTTAATTGAAAGTTGAAAGAAAACATCTTTCAAGTTTAAAAAAAAAAAATTGCCATAAATGTAACAGATTAAAAAAAAATCTTCAAACTTTATCCTTTTTTTACTTTCAGGGTCTGGAACATTTTTCAGGTCAGCCGAAGCTGTTCATCGTTACACTTCGTTGGATGGAATAGACCTGGATAGGCTCAGGTTTTACTACACAAGTTAGTTTTATCTAGAATATTATCTACAGATGAGTCTGATAAACTTATTGTACCCTATGAGTCAACATCTTTTTAAATTATTTCCAACTTGTACGACTTTTAATGATATTATTATTCTTTTTTTTTTTAATATTTTTTTCTTTAACTTAAAAATATTTGTTTATTTTTGTTTTTGCTGTGAATAGGTCTTTTCTGAAGTCACTGACCGATACATACTTTAAAGAAATATCAAATGAAATACATGCTGTCTACCTCTCTGAGTCGTAAGATTACATACAGTATTAAATAGATGTACCACTTAATTTAATGGGCTCAATTTATTTTACTTAAATAAAGTTGCATATTAAATTAGGATATGTTTTGCTATTTAGTTATGTCAATATTTCCCCCCTGTGAAATTTTTTTAAGAGTACTTATCTTTTTAGACTGCATGTAATAATAAGAAAATTATGATTCAGCAGTAAATCAAAATAGAAAGATCTATATTATTTCAAATAATGATTATAGCAAACATATCACAGAAGAAGGGATGTTGATGAGTTCAAGAATCAAATATTTTTGTGTGTATCTTTTACAAAATAGTCTATTTGCCTTGATTAGCTATGGAATTTATTGTTTCACTTATTAATTTTGAACAGATACAGTGGTGTCGCTATTATACTGAAGAGCCCAACACAAGTGCCGTACATGTGCAAATTTGCTGTGACTAATAAAGCCCAAGGTCAAGGCACAGGGGAAATGCTCTGGGACAAGCTCATTCGTTCAGAGCCGAGTTTATTCTGGAGATCAAAGACAGACAATCCTATCAACACCTGGTCAGTTAACTTCTCACTTATTTGATATTAGAACTGTTGAATTTTCAGCTGCATGAATTTGATTAATCATAAAAATTGATTAGTTGTAACTTTCCCTGTTACAATTGGGTTTTTTACCTTTGCCATAGTCATATGAATTTTTGCATAATCTTGCACGCAAAATTTACCATATGTTTATGTTTTATCCATATATATAAAAATGTAAACAGGATTCTCGCTATTAATCATAACTCTGAAAGTTCTTCACCAATTTTCTTAAAATTTACACACATAATTGCAGAAAATTACTTGGTGTGTTGATAAATACATTTTATATATTTAAAAAAAAATTTAATCAATCTGTTTGGTAAAATTATTTCTTCTCTTTACTTCTTTTTTGAAACCACGGGAGGTAATTCAAAAGTCACGGAGTGCTAACTTATATATTGTCAGTATTTATTTTAAAATAAACCAATCCACAGTGTGCAAACTAATAGTTGGTCCATATTTTTTTTTAATAAACAAACAGTATCGTAAAATATTTCTTTTTACTTTAGTTTTCAAATTATTATTTTGTAAGTATTTTTTTTAATCAAACACGTAAACAGGATTCAGGCTATTAATCATAACTCCGAAAGTACATCCTAAAGCACTGCATTAATAAGCATAGCAAATTTAGAAACGACCGTATACCCAATAGAACTCATTTTCCTTTGTTTATAGTTTTACTATTACATTGAATCAGGCTTAGCCACGGCAACGAGTAGAGATGGTATATATATATATCATTTTTTTAGCCTTGTTTGCCAAGATTAGAATTTTGTCTTCTTAGTTCATTAATTTAAGAAATCTATTTTCTTTTAATTCAACTCTACAGGTATTTTAAAAAGTGTGAAGGCTCATATAACAATCGCATGTGGCTTGTTTTCTGGTAAGAATATTGATTACTTTATTTTGCTACTTGTTTTTACTTCCAATCTTAAGTTTCTTGTTTGTAGTTGCATGATAAACCTGTTCATTTTTTTTGTTATTCTTTATCTGCCGTATGTAATTCACGATAACAGAAATAAAAAATTTGTTCAAAGATTTGTAATTTTTCAAAATATTTTTTTCTTTATCCAAAAGCATGCATGGTGGATGTTTTTTCCCCAAATACAGCATATAATAATTATGTTGGTGATGGGAGGATAATTCAGAAATGTGAAATATCTGTACATTTTGGGGTATACATATATTGATGAAAGAATTATACCATATTTCAATTTCCTCAACATAGCTTTTACTTCCATTAGCCCTTTCAGGCCATCATGACAGGTGAAGTGTAGGATTTGTCTTTTACTTTAATGATGGCATCTAAAGGTATTGTGTGGTTAGCACAACCCACCCAGCCCCCTGTACTCCTACAGTTAAATTCATGTTCCCATTTTAAGGTATTTTAGTTATTGTTTTGTTTGAGGACTTTCTAACAATTTTCACCTGGAACAATTCCCTTGGTTTTCACTGAGAAATGAACCTCAGCTCAACAATCGAGTGCTCAACCACCCATCCAACATAGCTTTGTGAAAGTGGAATCCCTATTTGAACTGAGATTTAGAAGATTTTTGAAAAGCATGTGTCTGTACTGGAGTAATCAGTAATGTATTGCCTTTCAAATAGGTATGGTGTTTCTGATCCAAATCTTTCAGCTGGACTCATAAAAGATGCTCTGAGACGTACTGAATCTTTTGTGCCCAAAGGTATCATCAACATACCAAGTGATGATGAAGAAGAGAGAATGGGAGGCTGAAGTAAACAACATAAACATGGATTAGAAATGGATTAGAACAAGTTTTAAAAAAAAAGAAAAGAGAGAAATCTTAAACCATTTTTTACTATTTTGTTATTTGGGGACATATGATATAAAAACACATTTGGTTTCTCATAATACATTCACTGTTCCTAAAAACTAATACAGTTTTTAAGGTATTTTAGTTATTGTTTTGGTTGAAATATTCACAGATGTACTAGTCTAAATGGTATATTTTTTAAATAAATTAAGCATTTCCCAATAATATACCCATTATACATGTATTTCTTTTATAATTATGTTGAAAGGTTTTATGCATTAGGTGAAAGATTTATTTAATAATACTTAATCAGTATTTTCTGATGTAAAAATAATTATTTTTATATTAATTTATTTCTACATACTTATAATTTTACCTCAATGTGGGCAAATATTGTGTTCATCATTTTCTTGGCTTCTAATTTTTTCTTCTTTACGTTGGCGCAGTTTGTTTTGTTTTTTTGGGCTTGTTAAAAATCATGAAAAGTCTTCCGCTAATGTATCCAGACATATGAATAAACCAACATAGAGAAAAGAAAGCTTTAATGAACTGCTAGGGCCATTGGCATTGATGAAATAGTGTTCACATTAGTCTTAAAGGTGGCATATTTGGAGACTGTGTCTCACACACATCCTTTCTTTTTACTTTTTAAAACTCATGTTAGATATCCATTTAAAACTTACTGGGTAAACTCATTAAGACGAATTAAACATTCCTAATCATTTCCTAATAATTGTTTTTTTAAGGGTGCTTAAAAGTACATCATTTAAGTATTTTAAATTATTTTTTTTTACTTTAGAAATATTAAGTTGACTGATTTTGCATTATTTTTAGGTTTGCATTAGCTTTGAATTGTTTAAACTTAAAAGAATTATGTCAGTATGATTTAAAAAAATAATTTTTGAACTTATCACTTGACCTTACTTACCTGTAACTTTAATTGTCATTTGTATAATAATCAAAATTATATAAAGTAATATAGAGATGATGATTAAGTTGCTATGTTATGCTTTCCAGACAGAATGTTAAATATAATTCCACTTGGATAACATGAAGCGAACTAAACTAAATATCTTCCGCTAATCAAAATGTGGGGCAATGAATTTTTTTCTACTGTCCTTTTGAACTTCCTGTACTGCTTCTGCATCCTCTAATACTTTTATCAGCAGGTTTAGCCATGATGTATTTTCTAAATGTTGATGTTATTTATATTGACACCCCCACTGTTGCTACTGTTGTGTAATTATTGTTATTTATTTTGCATTTAACAAATATAGCAGTAATTTGCTGAACGGCTACTGCACAGTGTTACCTGCTCCATTCATAAATTCCCTATAAAACTTTGCATACACTGACACAGTACTTGTGGTTGTTTTCGTGAAAACGACAGACAGCCTGATGTGCAATCAAGTAATAAAGAAAGATCATCTTCTTTAGTATTCTATTTTAGCCATGATCAGTTGTGGCCAAGTCAGTTACATAGTATATTTTTTTTTTTTAGCTTATTATTGTTTATAAAGATCATCAGCCGTGGCCGAATCTGCCACTTAAAATGAGATTGGCTCAATGTTGTTTATTTTTTTATTTACATTTTAGAAAATGTACATGTTGATCATAATGTAATCTACTTACATATCAATAACGTTTGCTGAAATATATGGCATCCATTTATTAAGTTTGCAGTTAGCCTTTTAATAGTTTTCTTGAAAAAGGTCAGTTGTTGTTGTTTTTTTTTTCTTTTGTATAAATAAAAAGCTCATCACATAGGTCAAATTGAAGTCTGAGCAACTAATGTGAATATAATTCTTTCTATAAACTGTCCTTAATAATGTAGATGGGGCAGACAGTCTATGCTGAGCAACTGATGTGAATATAATTCTTTCTATAAACTGTCCTTAATAATGTGATGGGGCAGACAGTCAGAAGTCTGAGCAACTAATGTGAATATAATTCTTTCTATAAACTGTCCTTAATAATGTGATGGGGCAGACAGTCTATGCTTAAGTAAATAACCATGTCCACCTGATAACCAGGTTTGTGTCAAATAATACTTTTGAACCCCATTTGAAATATTTGTTAAGTGATGATGGGGGCATCAAAGACACAAGTCTTGCTCATGGTTAAAGGGCACTTGACAGGTGATTATTTATATAGTGTGGTGTTAAAAAAAATCTGGCATATAACTGATGGGGTGGGGGTCAAGCTGGGCCCTGATTACAGGCATTGATTTTTTTTTTTTATCTTTAAACAGATGCATCATTTTTTCCATTTACTTTTTTCAATTGTGATCATTACAATTATATTATTCTTGTTTTGTCTTTTGAAAAGGGCATTTATTTTATTGTTACATCTTGTATATTGTGAGAAATAACTTACCGCACTGTAGAAAAATACAGACTGCAAGATTCTTTGATTATTTTTTTATATTTTTTAAAAATATTTTATTGTTGCTTTGTTGCTTAATATGGACATTATAAAAGTAAAACTGTAAAATGTTTGTTTTGATCTGTTTTATTGTAATTACATTTCATGACCATACACAGGTTTCATGATTTGTGTGAAACAGCCTTGCATGGACCATTATATACTTCCTAGATAACGTCTTGGCTCTTAATGAGACAGCTTACTTCTGGGCATGGGCTACTCAGAACAGAGTCATTCTTGCAGATAGCCAAACTAAGTGACTGCTATGCCCCCGACTCCATTACTCGTATTAATTTCTTTTTAATGTGATGCCAAGAGATCCCCTAATTGATGGTGCTCTGATTACTGGGACTGTCGACCTGAAGGTATCTGGTTCAATCTACGATGAGGACCAGGGAAAATTTTTCAGGTCTTGGCTCAAATTCTATATATTTCCCCTGTAATGCCTCCATGGCCACTGCACTATCGGCTATGGTGGTGATGAAAGAAGGGCACCTTAAAAACCGTTCCAATGGTTGTTTATAGGATCTAATAGATTTCATCTCACACTTACAGGGACTTCACACAGCTCTGATTATAGGCCTGCTGTGTGTGTGTATTATAGCTTTGAGAAATTGTTTGTAGCGTCTTCTGACCTCTTTGGCCAAATTAAAATTAGTGTTTGTTAAAATTTGAATATTACCTCATCCTTTATTCTTGAAGCTTATTGAAATTTTAAAAAAATGAACAGACTTTCAGATTTTATGAACAACTAACAAACAAAAAAGGTGAACTTTCATTGCTTGTAATAAGTACATTTCTTTTTTACTATCATTTTTAATTTTCAAACAAATGTAACATGTCAGTTATCTTCTTCCTTTGGCTCTACAGCCCATTAAGGGCCCTGGCCTGCCATACTACTCTTCTCCACTTTTCCCGAGATCTATGGTCTTCTTCCTCCACTCTCTCACTCCTATGACTTTAAGAACTTTATCCACTTCCTCTAACCATCCGCTTCTTGGTCTCCCCTTTATCGATTATGTCATATATTACAACAATTGAAGCAATAAGACAATAAGAGTTCTTCAAGTAAAACAATGTAGATTTAATTGCAATATTTATCATAACTTAATAATATTTCCAAAACATACTTGTCATACAGTGTTTTAATGTTTTATATTTGTAGTTTTATGGAGGCGTTTACTGCGTGACCTTTTCTCTCACATTCAATTAATGTAGCCAAGTCAATTACGATTCATATACTTTATTTTTTTACTTCACACAAAGATAAATAGTACAATAAATCAAATCTCATTTTAACAACTTTCTAACACACTGTTCCTGACCTCATTCTCTATTGTCCTCTTCTCAACCCCCAACTAAACTTTCTTATCTGTCCTCTCTGCCCACTACTCTAGCTGTCCTTTCAACCGTCTCTTCACTTTCTTAATTTCCCCAGGCTGTCTTCTTGTTCCCAGACTCCGAACTATATCTTTCATTAAAACATCCCAGAATGCAAATGCCCCAACTATTTGATTGGTCCATCTACCTCCCTTTGTCAGTTCAGTTATCCATCTGATGGGAACAAAGAAAGTTTGTTGATCTCTCTTGGCTGTACGCAAGGCCGTTGCCAGGATTTGTTTTTGGGGGGGGGCTGTGCGGAGGTTTTATAAGAAAAAATTGGAATATATATATCTGAGTCAAAGAAGATGATTTGTCAAACACGACGGTATTGTAGAACATGATCCATGGTACGATGTGCAATAGAATGAAATGAAGTTACTATTATTTTTTGGTTGGGGGGATGGCTGGGTCATCAACAAGTAATGCATACTGCACAAGTAATGCACACAATTAATTAATAAATTTCGAAATAAGCATTTTAACTAAAGGCCAAAACGGAAAACGAAATTTCTAATTTAAAATGAGTGTGACGTTATTTATCAAATGAAACAGAATATATATATATATATATATATAATATATATATATATATATATATATGTATCATAGTGATGTGGGTAGGGCACGTAGGAAGAATGGAAAACAACAGAGGTCCAAAGGCAATATGTGAAACAGCACCTATTGAGAAAAGGCCTAAGGGCAGACCAAGAAGCAGATGGTTAGAGGAGGTGGAGGAAGACCTTAAAGCCATAGGTGTGAGAGAGTGGAGAAAGAAGACCATGGATCGGGAAAGTGGAAAGGAATAGTATGGCAGGTAAGGGCAAGGGCGTAGCGAAAGGGGGCAAAAAGGGGAATCATACCCCAGGCGCCACTCACAAATGCGATCCAAATGCTAAATTTTACATATAATATCATATGGTTTTCGAAAGAGGGGGGGGGCGCTAAAAAGATATTCTTCGCCGGGCGCGAGTTAATCTCGCTAGGCCACTGGGCAAGGGCTATACAAGGATGTAGAGCCAAAGGAAGAAGATAATTAGTTATATATTATAATCTTTTTAGGTATATATATATTACAACAAGTAATAGAAACAAGCAGTTAAGCCTGTTCCATTCTGGACACACGACGTGTTAGCGCATTTTTATGTTATGTATCAGTACATTTGTTAGCTTTCAGTAAATATTTGTAAATTTTGGAAATGTTTATAAATTCAATCGTGTAATGCATATATCTGTAAAAAAAATATTATAAAGACGTTTCTTTATATTTGAACAAAAAAATTATTTTCTCTTAAATCTAACTACAGTGGTTTGTGGTTACTGAAATAGGACTCATAATTGAAAACATTCGAAATTGTAGTCATTTAATCGTCCGAAAACTCCGTCAATTGTTGCATAGCTCTGATACTTTCAATTAAACTCAGAACACAAGCTTACTATTTCATTTGATAAGTTTCTTAATAAATCTTGGTAAAACTACGTGCTGCAGTATTTCGCACCAAATGAATGGGTTATTGAACGTACAAGGTGTATATATAATATATAAGCCCCTTAGGAGCCCTGAAGCCCGACCCTCAGAGGTCCTATCGCAAAATGAACTTTTGATGTATACATGGCAGGCCAAGACCTACAAAATGATATATACATCATGGGTCTAGGACTTATGGTTGCTGAGATATAGGGCGCTCCATTATTAATATAGCTTATATAGTAAAAACGGTACTTTATAAGGCCCCTTTTACGGCCTTGAGAGGTCAGATCGCGAAGTGGAAAAAAGTAATTTCTTGGCAGGCCAAGACCTACAAAATGATATATACATCATGGGTCTAGGACTTATGGTTGTTGAGATCTAGGGTGATGACAGACAGACAGACAGACAGACAAAACGGGGACAATAGAGCATTTTTTTTTCGAAAATGCTCTAAAAAGGTATAAGTGCACAAGAACTGACAGAACGACACTGACGCGATTACAATGAAGCGACGACTGTGATGTCACAGTAACCTGAGCTTGCCAGATCCCCCCACCCACCCACTGCTGCCATGGTGACTGATGGCGTGCCATTAAACATTGACACGAACCAGGTGCATGATGACAGCGTCCTGACAGTATTGACGTCATGTCTACGTGTGTCAACTACCATCATACACACACCGCATGCTCCCCAGATGCTAGTGTAAATTTAGTTGTTTTTTTTTAACATGCACCCATGTATACAGTATACTACACACTGTTTTACTTTGGCTTGCGCCCTGATCTTTCATCCTTGCCATAGGCAATAAGAAAACGAGGCATCAATGGAAGACTAATCAGGTGACTGGTTCACGAGTGCATTCAAACCCGTAGCCCACAGCATGGAGGTCTTGGTGCAGCAAAGCGCCACTCAGACACAAGAAAAAAAAAATTTTTTTTCGCTTTGTTCTTCTTTCAATCCCACAGCCGGGAGTTAAGGCACCTAGGTTCTCACCGGAATTCGAACCCGAGAGCGCTTTGTCGCATAACCATCTTCACCTTATTCGAACCATAAAAAGCTATATATTTATCTACCTATATGTCTGACCGACAATCTTTCTGTATTTCTGTCTGCAAGCTCATTTGTGTTAGTCTGCCTTTCTATTTGTTTGCCTATCTATATGTCTTCAAACCTCGCTGTGTCTCTGTCTAAAAGCTAATCTTTCTATTTGTCTTCTGATCTATCTATCTATCTATCTATCTATCTATCTATCTATCTATCTATCTATCTATCTATCTATCTATCTATCTATCTATCTATCTATCTATCTATCTATCTATCTATCTATCTATCTATCTATCTATCTATCTATCTATCTATCTATCTATCTATCTATCCAAATCTTTATAAAGCTAAATAAACTAACACTTTTTTAAATAAGTATTTATTTACAATAACATTTCTTCATCATCGCCATTTATCTATATAAATCGTACTAGGACATAGTTCAAAGAAGCCCAGCCACTAACAGTTAGTCACGCGCCGACGATTGCCGAATACAGAGGTTTTTGATCATGTGACCTGAACAAGCAAATACAAAATTAAACGTTATATTCAATGTGATTGTTTACAATGGCCATATCCCAGGTTTTGTTTGTTTTTTGTTTGTTTTTGAAAATTCAAAAGAAAACAGCAACAAAGACTCGATCCTTTGTGTATCGATTATGTTTTTTTTTGTGAGTATCGAATATTGGTTAACTCCATTCACCCACTGCCGCATTGCTACATCTCTAGATGACTGATTATCACAACCCTAACCTTTCTGAACATTGCTATAATGGACATGAATAAAACGCGCTAAACTTCCATACATATATATATATATATATATATATATATATATATATATATATATATATATATATATATATAAGCGATTTGGGCTCTGCGTTAAATCGAAAGTAAAGAATTAATACAACAGTATTGCAGTTTAAAATACAATCATAAAACAAATCGGATCTGCCCGAAACAAAAAAAAAACCTAGCTTACCGATCAACCCTAAGGGGATATAACTCTATGCAAAGGTTTTGCAGGGTACAGCTAGTAAATCTCATTTTCTTTAGGGGTGAATATGACCGATTTTTTTAAGCAGATGAATCATTTTAAAAAAAAACAGCAAAAAGAGTCAGATAGTCAGGTGTTGACAGAGATCGATGCGATCCGATGCACAGGTTAGAAAGTGAAACTAAAAAAAAAAATTCAATCAAGAAATCGATACGCCTGATGTCCTAATAAACCGCTTCACTGACTGGCAGTACGATCAATGACTGAGAAATAATTCCAACCCTCATCTTGGTTCATATGAAATTTTGAGCTATGTCAATATAAGGGAAAGGAAACACATACAATATTTAGAGATGGTTTATTAAAATATCGAAGGCACAATGTGTTCTTTTCATTACAGCGGTCGGTAACAGAATAGACCGTGGATCAAATGTGGCCCGGAAACAAATTTTGCTGGCTTGCTAGCTGCTGATGTAAATAAAACATTTTTTTCCATATTATTCATATTTATTTAGATTGAAAGCTGTTATGTTCTTAAAATTCTTTAATGTAATGTTTGGAAATATATAAAAGTCCATATTGATGCTTTCTTTATCAATATAAAGATACAAACTAATAATCATATAGACACATACATGGGCGTATTCATGGGGGGGGGCAAGGGGGGCACTTGCCCCCCACCTACATTTTGAAAAAATGGATATAAGAGGGGGGCATTTGCTCCCCCCCCCCGTTACATTTTAAAAAAATGTCATAAAGTTGTTATTTGCCCCCCCCCCTGGAAAATTTTTGCCCCCCCCCCTGGAAAAATTCCTAGCGACGCCCATGGACACGTATAATAGTACAGGGGAAAAATTGTACATTGAGCGGCCCTCGAGGGAATGAAACTTAGGAGGACCTAAAGGTTGCCGACCCCTGACTTAAATTAGCTTGCTGTACTACATGACACAAGTAAAAATTGTATATTTTAATAATTAGGTTGGAGATATAAAGATGAGAAACTACAAATCAGAAAACAATCTTTTATCAGAAAAAGTCGACATGGGAAAAAAATAGGAAAAAAAAAATCAATAAACCGCGAGGTAAAATAAACTGCAGCATATTCCACACCACAAATATAATTTTTACTTATTAATGATAATATTAATGATAAAAATATATACATATATATATATATATATATATATATATGTATAAAACATAAAGTATAATATGTAAGCTTTTTAAAATTTAAAAAAAAAATATTCGACTAAACAGTTCTAGCTAAAGAAACAGTAAAAAAAAATGTAAATCTGATAAAAAGTAATAAGAGAAGATTAAGAAAAGAAAAGAAAAAAAAAACTTGGTACATTAAATTGTTTATTGACAATAAAAAGAGACGAAACGACGCACCAACTTAAACCTGCTTAAAGAAATAAAATTATAGTTTTTTATTTCATCATTTCCAGTCAACAAATTTTACAACACGTTCGAACTGTTCTCGATAAAACAGACAATCTCTTTTTTTACATCATTCGTTTTGATGTTTTAATGTCTTGAAAGTTTTATCAGTTGAGTGAGTCAATCCTCAATTTATGTTATGGCTTTTTTTTTGTTTTTCAAGCTCATAAAGAAGTGAAACAAATTATCTCTCATCTCTTTATTTTTTATTCATCCACCTGAAAACATTTTAAAAAAATTAAAATGACATTTTTTTAAACCGATTATTTCTTCAAAGAAAAAAAAAACAACTTCCACTTAAATAAAGAAAAAAAATATAAAAAAAAGTTCATAAAAATGTTGAACGTAAGCTGTTGATTATTTTCCGAAACAAAAACAAAAGCAATACAAGCGAAATTGAATCCGTAAACGTATTTTAAAAAGTTTCACAGCAATGCTGCTTAGTTAAGTAAAACAATGCAAAATGTGATTGGCTCTCTAAGAAAACTTCTTCAAAGTATTGTCAGTCATAGAAAGAATAAAGTGGGTTTCTTAAACGTCTTATCGTCCTTATGTCCGCTACCCTGGCAAACTACTGTACCTAGTCATACTATGTCCACTACCCAGGCAAACTACTGTACCTAGTCATACTATGTCCACTACCCTGGCAAACTACTCTACCTAGTCATACTATGTCCACTACCCTAACAAACTACTGTACCTAGTCATACTATGTCCACTACCCTAACAAACTACTGTACCTAGTCATACTATGTCCACTACCCTGGCAAACTACTGTACCTAATCATACTATGTCCACTACCCTGGCAAACTACTGTACCTAGTCATACTATGTCCACTACTTTGGAAAACTACTGCACCTAGTCATACTATGTCCACTACCCAGGCAAACTACTGTACCTAGTCATATTATGTCAACAATAAACAAGCATGAAATGCATCTATCGCTTGGCTGAATTCTCCGACCACCAGCGCTTGGCTCGAGACATGCTATTAGGTCATCTCGGCCTTGCTTCTGGATATAAGAATTGAACCCTTGTGCTCAGCGTTTCAAAGCGACCTTTTAACAATACGTTTTGACGAACATTTAGGATTTTTAAGAATGATCTTGATTCATAGTGTGTTGGTCAACTTGACCTAGAACTAATGCGCTACCACAGACAATGGATTTCGGCTTTTTTTATGTTAACACTAAGCGATCAACAGTTTGTGTTTCCATGTCAATGAAACTCTTGATTACAATTGAAGATAATTCCTACTAATAAACATTTCTCACTGAAATAAGATTTTCCTTCCGTTTCACACTCTGAGCCAACATTTATGACACTCTGAGCTAATATTGAAGACACTCTGAGCCATCATTTAAGACACTCTGAGCCATCATTTAAGACACTCTGAGCCCACATCTAAAAGACATTCATCCACTCATGAACATTCATAAGGTTTATTTCCTTATTCAATCATTTACTTTCTTCATTCCATCTTCACTGCCTACTATTATCCCCCTCTATCTCTCTCTCTCTCTCTCTCTCTCTCTCTCTCTATCTATCTCCCCCCACCCCACCACTCCTACTACCCCATCCTACGCTTCAACTCTGATTGTGGGGAGGGAGGAGGTATATCGCACAGGCCCAATACCGAGTTGAAGCATGGCCGAGATGACCTAATAGCATGTCTCGAGCCAAGCACCGGTGGTCGGAGAATTCAGCCAAGCGATAGATAATGGTTGTTTTGGTGGATTTAATTGATAGCTTCCACGGAAAGATCGCTTATAAAAAAGATTAAAAAAAAAATACAAAAAACAAAAAAAGAAAACCCAATGGTTTATTGGCGAACATAAACGGATCGATTCCCGCATTTAATAAGAGAAAGTCGAGTTTCGTTTCAAAAATCGCGATATTGTCAATGAGATGATATACCAATATAAAAGGTATCAGACACGGTGTGCAAAAGGTGTTAACCTATTTTTGTATATTACTCGGCTTTATCAAAACACCAGTAACGGCTTCAGCGAAGGACATGAACACGTGACATAAATAGATTTGTCCTGTCACCCCAGATACATGAAGAAATTATTAATGAAATTAATAAAAAAAGATAGAAAAATGTCCCGCCCCCCCCCCTTTCCGCATTTGTAGATCGTAGAAATGAAGATTTTTTGCTATATCACTGATTATGACCGATTGTTATGTTCAACTGGTACAAATGATAATGTTAAAAAGAAAAGTCGCCAAATCAATTTTCATCGAAAATGACAAGAAAATGCGTGTGTGAAATACAACCCCCCTCCCATTCGCACCCCCCCATCCCCCCTCCCCCCCCACACACATATACACAACTACATTAATAGTCCCATGCGAACATTTTGATTGATTAGTTCGTTAACGATGCACTGATCAATCATTCAGCCATGTAACAAGGACTGATATGAAAGACACATTGTTGGAATTTAAAGCTGGCGGTAGACAAGACATGGTCGAAACACGGCTCACGGGCCAAGTTTAATCAGGTCGAGCAGTGCTCTTTCAGGCCCCACATTCCGCTTATTTGAATTTGCATTATTTCTTATCTGCACTCCACCATTGCCCTATTGCTGCGGCCCTCTTTAAAATAAAAAAAAACTCATTGAGACCCCTGATAAAAATGTGCCCACCCTGATGTAGATATTCACACATATAAGTGAACATAGACATATATTCATGGTATAAGCTTTACTTTAAGAACTACAATGTCATAGGGTTAGACAGCACGATGCACGACTCTTGTTATAAATAGGTTATATGTGAAACTAATTTCTAAATGTGCAGTAGCAAATATAAACACACATTTACACACATGTTTGAATGCACAAATGCCCCAGATGCAAATAAATACTGTGTAAGTAAATACTAAACAATCGACACAACTTACTACTAAAACCGAGCTGTATTTCAAAGAAAAACATCGGAAACATCGAATTAAAAACTTTGCAGCCATGTGATACTTACTAGCAATTGCTTAAAACTTTCTTCAACTATTCATAATAAGAAAAACGAAATCTATGAAGCGATATCCTCATCAAATACCAAACATATTTTTAGAAAAAAGCTATCCTCATCTCTCTACCCCCTTCCTCTCAAGATACGGAGCAGTTTCTACCTCCCTGCGTCAAACCAATCATACAGCTATTGACATAGATGCGCTAAAATTGCTTTAAATTCTGGGAGAGTTTTCTGTGCGGCTGGAGCATCCCTTTATAAATTTTTTTTTTTCACTCCAAGAGGAAGTAACCCCATTTCAATAATGATTCTATCTAAGGAACAAGGGGGGAAACCCTGAGAGAAATAATTTAATATTTTCTTATTAATCTTAGCTAAAAAATTACATTACGTTTTTCCCAGAATTCACATTTTTTTATGTATAAAAACGTAGTTAAGTTAGTTTTTAGAGCTCGACAACACAAAGAAAAATAACATTTACGCAGAGTATAAATACAAAGATTTTAAGTAGCGCTATTAGCTTTGTGCTGTATACATATAGTCATTCAAAGCAAGAAAGTAATTTCTACAAATATACAGCCATACCTCGCTTTACGGCCTAGATACCTTCCACGAAATTTGGCCGCTAAGTGATAAGCTTTATAGGGAATCAATTGTTCAGTACAAATCCATACAAATTCAATGAGATCGGTTTCAAGTTGTTTAAATATGTAACATGGTTTATCATTCAAAATGTATTTTCTCTTTATATTTCATTTAAATTAAAGCTACATACATTTGTACATAAAATAATAACAAACTCCAACAATGAACAATAGTCTATAAACAAAAATGAAACAATTTCATGTTACATAAAATATGAATATGTGTAATTTTTTTAAAAAATGAAGACAATGAAGAAAGGGCAACCTGCAGATCAATGACGTCATCATTTTTCACTGGTAAGGATGGTCCTGGCTTACAGCAATTTTCAAACGTTGTTTGGCTTGCCTTCTTATCTAGTTCACTCTTCAATGATTTATAACTGCTAATGACTGAGTTAATTCCTTGAGAAATTGAGCACTGCGTCTGACGTCAGGATCGTTTTCAAGGAGGAGGTTCCCTATCAGCTTCAAGTAGAGCAAGCACATCACGTTCGTTCAAACCTTCCAAGCCGAAATCTTTTACTAGATCCAAAACATTTTGCCTAATTTCAGGAAGAAAATTAACGTCTGTATCCAGTGCCGAACCTAGGGATTATAGGGCCTCCCATTGGAGTTCCCTGCATATTGACATTCGACAACTTGACATGAGATAATGTACTTTATATTTAGTGTAAAAAATATTTGGGGGCCCCACAAGCTAAGGCCGGGGGGACTTTTGAATTTGGACCCCCCCCCCCCCCCTAGGCACGCTTCTGTCTGCATCAGTATTTTTTTTTACACATTCTGGCCATATTTTTTCCCATATGTGGTTCATTGTTGTCAATTTTAATTCCTTCCATCATTCACTGATGCTGTCAACAGTATCCTTAATATTATAGTTTTTCCAAAATGGTTTAATTGGAGATTCACCATTGGTTTCCCTTATGCTGAGTTGTCGGAAAGTTCGGTGTATGTAATGTGCCTTAAAAGTGCCTATTGCACCCTTATCCATTGGTTGAATTAGTGCTGTTGTATTTTTCGGAAGGTACTCAATCATGAAATCTTCAGATAGTTCGGATACTTTAGTAAGGATGCCCTGGTTCATTAATCAAAATTAGCAATATTTTTTTAACTTTTGTACAAAAGTGTTTTTTTTTGGCCGTTATAGCGAAACATTTTAGGCCGTAAATCGAAAACGTGCCTGAATTGATGAAAGCCGTTATAGTGAAATGCCGTATAAAGAGCGGCCGTATAGCGAGGTATGAGTGTAATAGACTTTTTGTTTGGCCCAATTCTTGTAATTTTATTTGTTATTAAGAGTTATTTGTGGGCTCACGTTTGTCGTCGGGGCCAAATGAGCATGAGATTCAATAAAAAATATTTAAAAACCTCTTTGAAATGAATGATTGAACAACTTGTTCCCTGCTGTACTGTTGTAAAACATAGGACTTAACTCTTTTCAAATTAGACCGTTTTGGTCTACATTCTTCTTTTTACAAACAAACGTAAACAAACAACAAACCAATAACAAACAAACAGAAATAACAACTAATGTCAAAAGACACCTTGATGACAACTACTTTGTCATCCTGATCAACAGATGTCATGCAGTCAACACCAGTGGCGTAGCGAGCTTAACTCGCGCCCGGGGAACAATATATTTTTAGGCTGCCCCTATTCGAAAACCATATATTATTATATGTAAAATATACTATTTGGCGCCCCTTTGTGAGTAGCGCCCAGGGCACGATGCCCCCGTCCCCTTGCCGCCTCCCCCCCACGCTACGCCACTGGTCAGTGCGGCAGGTTTCAATCGAACTAAATGCATCTCTCTCCCCCCAGTTCGTGATGAATGGGAATATATTCTGGTATTTGCTCCTGAACACAGGTCGATCAGATAAAGATTTATCACAAATATCCCCACCGCCCCACTACCAATTCAATTCCCCCCCCCCTTCTACTTATCTCTCCTTTTTTTATCCCCCATCTTGGTGGGCTATTTGTAAGTGATCGTTTAAAGAAATGTTGGAGGATTTGTCGTAAATAAAACAAAAGGTACGGCGTTCAATTAAATCAGAGATTTAAAACAAAAATGCATCTAGGCCAGAGATGAGTGGACAGCGGACGCGTCCGCTTGCGGACGCAGATCCGCAGACTTTTCCGAATCCGCGGACTGACAGCGGACGCTTCGTATGGTTAAGTTGCGGACTGACGCGGATCTTCTTTAGCGTTACCATAAAAAATTTCAAGTCATTTAAACAGCTAAATATCAGCAATGCGGACGCACGGACTGACTGCAAACCAATGTTCTGCGGACGCGGATCATTGATAGAAATCCATGGACGACGCGGACGCTAAAATTTCAAGATCCGCACACCTCTGATCTAGCCCAGTGTTTTCCCAAAACTTTCGACATTTTCGTGCCCCCCTTTTGATTTTCTAGTAAGAAAAAGAAAAAAAAACTGACTAATATCATTGTTTCCGCTGTAGCCGTGCATGTTTACCCAATGTTTTCAGCTCGGTGCGGTGCGTAACCGCACCACCTCTTCGCATCACACATTAGGAAAACCCAGATCTAGTCAGTGTGCAACCGTCCGCAGGTATAGGTAGTCTGTGACTGAGACTGTGTAGCGCCAGTTAGTGCGTAATGTAGATGGCTTGCTAGGATTATAAGATATTCAGTAAAGTATATTTATAACGGGGTGGAAGGGGGGGTGTTATAATCAATTAATCATGATTGGAGACACCCCCCCCCGATGATCAATTGCAACTTTAAGGATTTTCTTATACTTTAGTAGCTGGCTGTATGATTGTTTTACAGAGAATGTATTTATTATAAGCATGTCAAAGGGGAGACATCTGAAAAATCTAGGGCCCCAGACGAACTATGACACCTGGGGCCCCAGACAAACTATGACAACTGGGGCCCGAGACAAATTACGACACCTGGGGCCCCTGACAAATTATGATACCTTGGGCCCCCCAAAGAATCTTGACCTCTCTCGATAGCTATGGTGAGCCCTGATGCTTGAAGATCGTTCGGGACCACTGTGTTGGGATAGCCCCACCCCCCATCCCACCCCACCCTGCGACGGAATGTCATATAACTAGACAAACTACTTTCAGATTTAAAAAAAAAAATTTTAGATTGATCATTGACCCCCCCCCCCCCCACTCTTTCACCCCAGCCCAAATTTATCAATGCCACGCATTACATCTCCCTATAGACAGACTGGATCAATACATTTTGTCTCTTCCTATGACTCTTAAAAAAATGTCAAGCTTTTTTAAAATGATGACTCTCCCCTAACCCACCACCCCCCGGGGGGGGGGGGTTGGGGGCAGACCAGAAACGCCTCTGAGATATATACCATGTTTCTCTCAGCAACAATGACTTCGTCATTTATAGCCAATCGAGATTTATGACATACTTTGTATCCATTAAGAAACGAGTGACCCCGGGGGGGGGAGGAGGAGGCTTTTAATCGATAACACCCACCCCCCATCTCTTCATTCAATCCACAGCACGTCACTCCGTGTTGACCACACGCATGCAGTACTGGTTCATGTCTTTTTTTTTTTCTTCTTCTTCTTAAATTCACCATTTCCCAACACCCCCCCCCCCTACATTTCCTAAGTCTATTTTGTACCACAGATGGTTTTCTTCCTTCCTTATAATGAAATCCTCTGGCCTTGACTTTGGAATGTCGCATGTTAACGGATCTCAAACTGTATAAACGGAGAAAAAAAAAGAGATGTACGCCCCAAACCGGTAGATATCACAAGCAGTGGCGTAGCGAGCTTAACTCTCGCTCGGGGGGCGCAATGCCAATTTAGCACGCACCCCCCCCCTTTTTTTAAATTTGAAAACCATATAATATTATACGTAAAATATACCAGCTGGCACCCCCTTTTGTGAGTAGCGCCCGGGGCATGATGCCCCCATTGCACGCACCCCCCCCACTCTCGCTACGCCACTGATCAGAGGGTGATGCGAAGACACGAATCTATAACAGTATGTTTAAGAAAAAGTTGATAGACCCGTAGGCGCCCCCACCCTCCCCCATCTCAAGATAAGGTCATGCCCCCCATCATACGGAGAGATTATCAGTGAATTAACTTTGCATATTTCTATGGAAATATTACTCGACCTGTGCCCCGATACATACCTTTATATATATATATATATATACATATATATATATATATATATATATATACATACACAGATATACACATACACACATACACATATATAAATATATAATTTTTGTTACTGCTTTAAACCACCTATTCTCAAACTACAGTGTCACTAAAACTCAAGTGAAAGCTAAATTTTGTTTTTTGTAAGGAAGTTAGGATATAGTTGAGATTTTAATCAATATCCTTTTTTAATCTGTCTGTCTAGTATATATATATATATGTATAACATTTTAGTGAGACAATAGAGCTATTTAATTATCTAGCTATTTTTCTATTTGTCTCACAACCTCCTCTTTGTCTTTCTGTCATAAAGCCCAGTCTATGTCCATGTATTTGCATGTATTTCGATTTAATTTATTTTCAACTTGTTACTATGAAAGTCTTTATTTTTGTATATTTTTTTAATGAATGTGAGTTATATGTTACTTTTCCTGTTCTAAAACGGAACCACTTTAAAGAGAGCAAACTACTCTTTTAGATTATTTAAATCAGGGTGTATTATAATATTTCACATTGAGATTGACTAGTTAGATAAAAACTTGAAGTTTGTAACCTGTTCTTTTCCTATTGATACACAAACTTGCCGGCTGCTTTAGGGTTACCACAATACAAACACGGCTGTGTCTGAACAGTTTTTTTTTTTACATTCAAGGGAAGCAAGAAAGGTTCTTAAAATTGGTTTGTCTTTATAAAGCTGTATGTGTTTGATTGTGTTTTTTTAAAAAAAAAACAACTTTTGGAACTACAGTAAAATAATTTTCATTAAGAGCTGTTTGCTGTGTTTCGTAAATCTTTCTACGAATTAGACTATCCACCCTTAGATCGTATACACCCACTAATGGAATTCATCCACAACCAAACTCAAGAGTGCTAACGACCAGGGAGGAATCTCATATAGCAAAATGCCCAATATATTTCCTAAACTAATGACAGGTACCCATATAACTTAGCAACTTTCTCCAAGTTCCTGAATAATCCGGGTCTTTCAATGAGGATAGAATCCTGCACCTTCACGTCAACCGAGTGTGACCCATTTTAGAGAAGTGTGTTTAAAAAGGAATTTGATTATTTTAAAAGTCAGTTATAAATTTAGAGTTCTACTTTGGAGTTTGAAAGAAGAAAAACTGTTTTTGGGATTAGAGGCTACAACACGTACAGAAACAAAACAAAAGACCAAAAACTATAAAATGTTATGACAAGCTGAATACAGTTAGAGACAAATAACACATATACAGACACATAATACATGTAGAAAAACATAATACATATAAAAAACTCAAAATACATATAGAGACATAAGATACTTACAGAAACACATAATACATGTAAAAAACTCAGAATACATATAGAAACACATTAAACATATTGGAACTCAGAATACATATAGAAACACATAATACGTATAGAAACACATAAAATACATTGAAACTCATAATACATATAGAAACGCATAACACACATTTAAACACATATACATAAAGACATATAGAAACACATAGTCCGTATAGAAACACATAACACACATAAATAAACGATTAAGAAATCAATAAATTTCAAATTGAGACAATTTATGTTCAGATCAAAGAACGAAAACCTCTCAACCCACGGATCCATTTTTTCTTTCTTTCTTCTATCTCCCTATTCTGTTCCCTTTTTTATTTCTTCCATTCCCTGTCTTCCATTTTCTTTCCCCTTCGACTGGGGCCAACAAAAGAAGACAATACGGCTGAAAACTTCCGATGGAAGGGGGCTGTGAACGGGAAAGAGAAGGAGGATCCGATTGCCTTTAAAGAGGGATCTAATCATGGCAAGAGGATCATGATCCCTTGTTTGGAC
>JAGDYQ010000032.1:671192-711192 GCA_021962125.1 Bulinus truncatus | reverse complement strand
CATCTATTGAACAGTTTATGACATTCTCAAAATGTCATGGGAATAATTATTTTTTTGTAAGTTACTTGAAGACAAGTGTACTCCATGTCTGAGATGTACAGACGGAGAGGCACGAGTAGATGGAAAACGAGAGATGTGTAGATATGTAAATAGAAAGAGATGAAATAATTAGGTGTCATAATAAATGAGTTATTGTTAGTTAAATTAGCATCTATCTATCTATCTATCTATCTATCTATCTATCTATCTATCTATCTATCTATCTATCTATCTATCTATCTATCTATCTATCTATCTATCTATCTATCTATGTAAACTAATTCAAAAAAAAAATTAACATATGTCTATATGAAAACTTGTGACTTATTCAAGAACGAATTGTCAAAGTAATTAATTCAATCTTTCCTAACGAAATTATAGATACACAATACAAGGAATAAATTGTGTTTTTTATTTGGAAATACTCGACTGTCGACCTGAGATTCCTGGGTTCGATCCTCGGTGAGAGCCATGGGAATTTTTCCAGCTGAAATGTGTTTCAATGTGTTTCAAAGTCGTCCCACAAGTCCACCCAACTTTAAATAGGTACCTGTCTTAAGTTGGGGAAATAAAGGCGGCTGGGCGTTGTGCTAGCCTTACAATCACTTCATTTGCCGAGGTTATAGAAACAGATGAATTCTACACTTTAAATCCCCCCCCCCTTTGCAAATTTCAAGTCATATTCAGTGACCGGTATCTGCCACATTCGCTAATGCTTTCATCAAGTGCCAGCAGTGAACTGGTCTCTGCCCACGCACAACTTTTTAACTTATGCCTCCGGTCAATATAAGGACAAAAAAAAATCTTGTGGTTACGATCGAAGAGAGGTAGGTGAAAGAACATGTCTCGATACAGCGATTGATTTTGTCTGAGCACATTATCGATTGGCGGGCACAGCTTATTAATTCATTAGTAGGAACATATCTTTGATTGATTAGATACAGCAAGTTTTGCAGAGCCTTATAAGTATTGATATCTAAATAGTAATATCTAACCTATGTATTTGTAGAGAGAAATGTTCAAATCTTTAAAGACGTATTGTGAGCTATACGCTAATAAGTAAGTAAAGTTCCTTTAAACCCGTAAGGGCTCATCAGGGCAGATGAAGTGTAGAATACATCTGTTTCTATAACCTCGGCATATGAAGTGATTGTAAGGCTAGCACAACGCCCAGACGTCTTTACTCCCGCAACTTAAAGTCAGATACCCATTTAAAGCTGGGTGAACTTGGGGACTTACACCAGGACATGAAAAAATCCCAAGGTTCTCATTGAGGTTCGAACCCAGGACTCTCCGGTCGACAGTCAAGCGCTCTACACCGCACGACCATCCACCCCCCAAGTTATACGCTAATACATCGTTAGATTTATATAGATATCCCGTTACATGGATATATAAAATTATATTTAGAAAAAGGACAATGTTTACTTCAATTGAAGACAGAATTTACTTTAGTGAAAGACAGAGGTTACTTCAGTAAAAGACAGAGGTTACGTTATTAAAAGACAAAGCTTACTTTAATAAAAGACAGATCTTACTTTATTAAAAGCTAACAAAATGTCAAACTAAAAAAAGAAATTGAAACTAAAAAAAAAAGATTGTTAAACAAATTTCTCAATGAATATGTAAATAAAACAGTCTATATGAAAGATATTAGAATGTTACATCGCAGTCTCAGAGTGTAACATTTTGATGGTCGGACTTGGAAACTTCAGAATGAGCCACCAAAAATATCGTCTCATTTAAAAAAAAATCCAACTAATCGGCTTTTCTCGTTTTATAGGAAGTTTAGACAGTAACCATGACGACAGAGTAAATGACAATTTAAAAAAAAAAACATCACCAGTACCTATACAAACAAATTTACAAACTCATACTCGGTACTTACGTAACTCACACGAGGCGTCGTGTCCGTACGATGTGGCAGAGCTCAATAAAGTGGAACGCGGAGACACCCCATCGACTCTTTATACAGTCGCTTTTGATTGGTCGACCCTAGCGGAGCTCTGGCCTTGTTCTCCAATCGATAGCACTGTTTTGGTCTTTCCCCGTTCATTTCGTCTTCGCCCGTATTCGCATTGGACGCGAAACGATTTTTCGGTCTCGGAATGACGTCTGGCCGTCTTGACACTTGTACTTGTATAAAAGAAATGGCTTCAATCGTTACAGTGGTTTATCTCATACCTTTAGATTTCATTCGAGTTATGTTAAAATACCAGATAATGTCTTGCCTGAGCTATTTTTTCATGAGTTCGATAACTGCATACATACACATTCACTCTGTGTTTCTTGCATGCTTGCCTCTATGTATGCCCATCACACTGTGTGCCCTGTATGCGTGCCTCTATGTATGCCCATCACACCTGTAAGCTTGCCTCTATGCATGCCCATCACATCTGTAAGCTTGTCCTTATACATCCCCATTACACTGTGTATCTTGTATGCTTGCCTCTATGTATGCCCATCACACTATGTGCCCTGTATGCTTGCCTCTATGTATGCCCATCACACCTGTAAGCTTGCCTCTATGTATGCCCATTACACTGTGTATCTTGTATGCTTGCCTCTATGTATGCCCATCACACCTGTAAGCTTGTCGATATACATCCCCATTACACTGTGCATCTTGTATGCTTGCCTCTTTGTATGCCCATCACACTGTGTGCCCTGTATGCTTGCCTCTATGTATTCCCATTACACTGTTTATCTTGTATGTTTGCCTCTCTGTATGCCCATCACACTATGTGCCCTGTATGCTTGCCTGCTATGTATTCCCGTCATATAGAGACAGGCTCGTCGTATAACCGCGGGTCTGAGACACATTCATCTTAACAGATTTACACAAATGATACAGGGAACAGACCAACGTTGGGTTGTTTTTCTTCTCTTCCTATGTTTTCCGAGTTGCAAATAAATTTGTCCAGAATCGAAACAAGAATGAAATAAAAAATAGCAACATCGAGGGAGAGAGAGAGTGAGAGAGAGACAGAGAGAGAGAGAGAGAGAGAGAGAGAGAGAGAGAGACAGAGAGAGAAAAAGAAAGAGACATGGGTGGTGGTTGGGGGTGGGGTGAAGGATTATTTTTCTGTGTGTTTATTTTTTTTTTACTCACTCACTTGTCGTCAGCCCCGTAGCGTGAAAATTCTACAGCATGGGCCAGGCATTCTAAAGCAGGGGTCAGGCAATAACAGAGGGGGGGGGGCCAGGTAATACATTTTACTAAGTAGAACAAAAAAGCATGGGGGCCAGACAAAACGCAGGGGGCCCGGCCCCCTGCCCCCCCGCACGCAACGGGCCTGCTTGTGTATTTATTTTATGTAACGTAAACCGAGTAATGTTATCACTTACTAAACTGTAGCAAATTAAGGTTTATACGGGTTACATGGCAGGTCCGTAATAATCTATCTTTCTGTGTGCCTTTTGTTTTGTTTATTTAAATTATTATCTACAAATCCCCCCTTCCCCCCTGGCCACTGGTTCATCAAAACAAGGTCACATAACATGCCTGGATGAGAACTGACCCAGATCCTCAGCTCACACAGACTTTCCATAAATCAGCTGAATAAAACCAAGCCCACTGCTCCCCCCCCCCCCATTGCCCCCACCCCACCTTCCCAACCGTCGCTCCCACTCCCTTTTTTTAAATTTTATTTCTGCTTATTATAAAAAAAGGAAAACCGTTTGCATGAAAAAAATTAATAAATAAAAGTCCCTTAATTCCAGCTTGTTGTTAATCTTTCTCCTTCAGTGATCTCCCTTGAAAAAATATATTTGATTGAAGATTGAATGTAAGGTTTTCAATTCGTTTAATTAAAGACTTAAAGCATTCATGTTTAACCCCCCCCTCCCACCGTTCCGTTTTTAGATTCACAATAATAAAAAGAAGTGGAGAAAAAAAACGTGTCCAAGTTTTAATAAAAAAAAAGTTGCATCTCAACACCAAAAAACTAATAAAATTTCAAAAAGGCTAACTGTAAATGTTTTGTTTTGCCACTTCATTAAATTCGATATCTATAGTAATTTATGTCTTATTCACAAGTTTTTCTAGCGAATCGATTGCTTGGGGTTAGTTGAGGCGTTTTAAATCTTACTAGCCGAACCCTCTCAGACACACACGAAAATAATTGAAAGTCCATGGCAAATGCCTCAATTACCATATTATAATGACGTGGTAAACAGGGAGCTGAAAAATCAAGTTTTCATTGGCCAGTGGTGTTTGGCACTACAACATGGAATGATATGTACCTAACGACGCATGTGTTATACGTCACGTGTTTTAAGCTATAGGTAACACCAGTATGGCTTACATCGCCTTAAATTATGATCCATTTTCAGCCAGCAGCATTTTGCGCTATCACTGAGGCAGTTAATTGTATCCATAGGTATTACTTACCTCCTTGTTTGCTTCAGATTGCGAAAGAAATTTTTAATGTAAAGGCCTATGATGGACAACTCAGAATTGAACCCACTTAATCAGAGACGAAATCTTCAATAGTCTAAATACAGAGTGGCAGCATGGCGTAGTGAGATAACTTGCGCCCGGGGCACCTTTTTAGCGCCACCCCCCAATTCAAAAAACATATAATATTATATGTAAAATATACCATTTGGCACCCCTTTGTGAGTAGCATCTGGGACATGATGCCCCCCCTCTTAATCCCTCCACCCTTCGCTACGTCACTGTGTGGCAGTCAAGGCTCCATCAAATTTTCCGGAGGATGTGTGCGGCAAATGATATTGTCAGTGCGCAGCTTTGGAAGGCAATTAAAATTCTGTTGGCGCAAAATAACGGTGCGAAAGCTTTTCAAGAACACGTTCGGGTTGTGTTGTATAAAGGCGCAAGGGAAAACTTGATGCACACATGCGTTGATATCATGTATAGTAGGCACACATATACAGGCCTGAAGATGGAGAGTAACGAGGCTGAATTGACCCCGGAGCCATAAAGTTCAATTGGCCAATCAAATCACAAGGCGTTCTAATTATTTAATAATACTTTAGTTTGAAAAAAAAACAGACTTATTTATTTTGAATAGTGGGTCTACACCAGCCCCGTAGCGTGAAAATTCTACAGCAGGGGCCAGGCATTCTACAGCAGGGGCCAGGCATTCTACAGCAGGGCCAGTCATTCTACAGCAGGGGCCAGGCATTCTACAGCAGGGGCAAGGCCAATAGCAGGGGGGGGGCAGGAAAAATGTTACTAAGTAGAGCAAGCAAGCAGAGAGGTCCATACAAAACGCTACGGGCCTGGTCCATACCAGTGCTGGATTTAAGAAAATACAGTGCCGGGGATGAAATTAGCTAAAGGAGAGCCGGGGCAGACAGCTCTCAGTGCCGGGGATATCCCCGGAATCCCCCAAGGTAAATCGAGCCCACACACATCAATTGCATAAAGGCCCAGTAATCTGGGGCAAGGGGCGGTTTGAGGTGTAAATGTAAGTGTAATGGAACTGAAACACATACGGCCGTCATTACGATGTAAGCAAATCATATATTGGCCCTGATATAACAGTAGCAGTAAACATGACGCCATCATTACAGAACGTGCATACAGGCTAGACACACCCATTCCCAGCTGTTTCTCTAATTAGCGTCATTAGTGACGAAAACAAAAAGTAATTCAATAGCGAGCTTAATGATTTAGTGTGTTCGATATATTAAATAAAAAAAAAATTTGTTTCTTCCATGTTTGCATATCCACCAATTACCGCAGTGAACCGGAAGATGTCTGAAACGAAAGGGAAAAAAAAAAACCATGGGGGAGATAATTCTGTTGCATAAACTGACAAAGTCTCGTGTTGACATAAACTTAGTTCCATAGTGGAGAAAATTATCTCCCCCTGTGCATGTACTGTACGTTCCATTAGACCGTTGCGACACCATTATGAGAGTGATCTTCTCTTGTCTACCTTTCATCCCATCCCTGAGCTATAAATAATATTTTTTTTTATTTTTAAAGTCACTTTACAAAAAAAAAATTATAGATACAAATAAAAGACTAGGCAAATATAGGTGGCTCAGCCAATCAATACAGTTTCTAGATTTCATTTATAGCTCATCATTATTGGAATATTTTTTTATTTATTATATAGATAGGCGAACTACGTGACTTGCTAAGAGCGACAACTAGTAGAGTATACCCCTCCCACCCCATGACAGGACTATAATTTATCTAATCTTGTATTTTTGTTTTAAAACCATCACACTCTATGAACCATCCTACTTACTCACATTAACAAAGGTCTATATTCCAAACGGCCAGGCTCGCTGCAAGGGGCGACACGCGGGAGGTCTTTGTCAAGGGCTGAAGGTAAAATTTTTAACAGTTGAGGGTGGAGGGGTGATCACAGGAACCTTCGTAGTCAGAGATTGGTGGAATAAGATAAGCGAGCAATTAATTTGAAAGCGGATTTCTCTAGCCCCCCCCCCACACACCCCCAATGTATATTTCTTAGGCCCGCTCTGGTCACTATCTTCATGTTTCACAGGCTGGTGTGTCTAACTTGCGAGTGTGTGATTGTGTGAGTGTGTGATTGTGTGATTGTGTGAATGTATGATTGTGTCAATGTCAAAGAATGGGCACACTAATCTTGCACGCTTTTCTATGTGATTATAATGTTTTAATTAATCAACATTGATGTGCGGTTTATGACCTTTGACCTTTAGGTAACCATGTCTCTCTCTCTCTCTCTTTCTGAACTCTCTCTTAGTGATAACTGCGGGCTGAGACTTAGTCTCTTGGAGCTCGTGAGATCAAACTCGCTGTGTCTCTCAACATCTGGGAACTGCCATAAAGACCAATGGCCAGCAAGCTACCCGACTGGTCAACCCTGGGGTCCGCCAGCCCGGGGCAATCAAAAAGCACATGACCAGTGCAGTTCGTATGGAAAAGAAAATTTAAGAAACTGCCTTGACATATGGCTTCTTCAATAGTGGTGTCATCGAATATTAATTCTTATTAAATCTTACGCTACAACGCCCACCAAAAGTTTAATTATGTTTTATTCATCCGAATCATTTGTGGTGGTCTGTGCCTTGGTAAGGGGTGGGCAAATATTTTCAGTCGCGGTCCACATTTTGGCTAGTTCAATTTTTGCCGCACCAAAAGCAGTTGGATTGGATTGTTTGCACAACAATCTGATACAAGTTTACCGTTTAAGTCTATTCTGGGCGCCAAGCTGAAAAAAAGTGGCGTGGTGCGGGCCAAATTAAACTGTCTGGTGGGCCGGATTTGACCCTCGACGTCTTAGTTTACCTATGGCGGATCTGAGGCCCAATCTATCTAAAAAAAAAACTGTTCAAGTGATAATTCTACTCAAAGTGCTGGAAGTAGGACTCATGCCCAGGGGCCCCCAGAGGTACAATGGGTCTCACGTTCTGGGCTGTATAGGTAAATTCAAATGTGTTTTATGATTGGGTTTGGGAAGTCAATTACGTAGGAAGTCTTGCAATGTTTGGTCTGTGTTCAGCGAGAAAGCCTTAGGAATGTTTTATGGTTAGCAAATGTCTTTTGAGAGGAATAGAGAGAGTCATTGTTTAGACGACAGGGTGAATGGGGGGAAGGGGGAAACCACCACAACGTAACAGAGTGAGTTGATCCATGGATCTCAATATTTCAGCTTTTGAGTCGTTCTTGGCCAGTGTTTAAATTTGAGATAACTCAAATATATATATCTTTTAGTTTTTATTATTATAGTAAAAGTGAGTGTGTTACTGTATGTCTAGTACTGAAAGTCCATATTTAGTACAATCTATCTATCTATCTATCTATCTATCTATCTATCTATCTATCTATCTATCTATCTATCTATCTATCTATCTATCTATCTATCTATCTATCTATCTATCTATCTATCTATCTATCTATCTATCTATCTATTTATCTATCTATCTATCTATCTATCTATCTATCTATCTATCTATCTATCTATCTATCTATCTATCTATCTATTTATCTATCTATCTATCTATCTATCTATCTGTTTATCTCTAATTCTCCCTCTCTCTTTATACATGTATAAATATCTATATAATGATGTAATTGATAAATAATCGCAAGCATTAAAATATAAATAATTTTCACCACTCAGAATCTCAAAAATCTTACATTTTATAAGTGTGCTTTAAAACTAAGCACAGTTCTTTCTAGATTTCAACTGTGTATCCTAGCAACGACGCTGAATGGACTCAGGACATCTTTGATCTCATCTCCAAATAAATAAATACATTTATAACAAGTATAACACTTAAAGACAAGCTTCCCTATATCATTAAAAAAAAATCTCAGACATCTAATTAATTCTCGATAACTTTAAAGAAATTAACAAGGGAAAAAATATTTTAAAAAACTAGGAACTAAATTTCATTAAACTGGAAAAAGAAAAATCAATTAACTTTCACATTCTTTTTTTTTTGTACGACACTCAGAAATTGGCTATTGACTTTAAAAAAAAAATTGTTTGAAAGTTCAATAAAGCATTCCTTTGAAGATAAAGAGAACCATTCCAAATGAAAATTCGTTGTTTGATTTTTTTGTTTTGTTTCTGTACAAAATGTGTTTGTACTTCAACAGAAGCCTACTTCAGGGACTGACCGGTGGAATCTATTATTTAAATTAGTTTAGAATGAACGATTGTGATTGGTTGTAGCACAGGCCGCAATATGAGAAACAGGAGACGAGTTGAACTGTGGGTAGGATTGATTTGATTTGTGACCACAAACACGATGAATATTTTACTTTTGGAGGTGAAATTGAGTCTGTTCATCGGAGTGTGGGGGTGGCGTAGGGTGGAGATAACTAAATTCAGTATGATAGCTGAGGACTAAAATCTCTCTATCTCTCTATTAATCTCTCTATCTATCTATCCATCCATCCATCCATCCATCCATCTGTCTATCTGTCTACCTATCCATCCGTCTGTCTGTAATTCTAACAAGGCTGTTGTGGCATGTGAAGTCGTACATAAAGTCTTTCCAAAAATGGTAAAGAAACCTTTTTTTTTTATTGACCGTAATCTCATTTAACGTACACTTCCGTATCCTTATCTGCAGTGGCCATGTGGATGGCCAAAGTAACTGACGACCCTGGGCCTCGGGCCATGTCCTGATCAAGGCTACCTTGGGAGTAACACATTTGATTCTATCCATACCAAAAATACGTCATGGACAATGTTACCTCTAATCTGCGCGCTTGCGCTTGCGCGCAATTTTTAGAAAACCTCCGCATAGAAATAAATTATTTCCCGCGCACAGAATACAATCTGATGAAAATATCACTTCAACTAAATTGCTTATAATATTATTTTCTAAAATTGTCAAGGAATTGAAAAAGTGGTGCTAAATGTTGTTTTTCTTATTCCGGTATTTTTTTTATGGAATTTAGCCGCTTCTTTAACTACGTCTAAATCACTCATGGCATTCCGACAGGGTCTGAAAACGCACTTTTTCAAAGTTCATGTTCCGAAAGCTTTTGCTCGCTACATAACAAGCGCTATATAAATTTAAGTGACTGACTGATAGATTCACTTCCTTTGTTCCTGAAACTACCAATAGCTAATAATTTCAATAGCGATTAGCAATTACTTCAGAAAACCCTATTTTCAATTTTGTCTGGTTATTTTAGGTGACTAGCAGTTTTATTAGTTTTAGACTAAGTCACATAGAAATAATTGCTTTTTTATTAACATTGTTCGAATAATTATCGCAGATTCGGACTACAAACAACACCCAATTTTTTTATAATACATTCCAAACTGGCGCCCAAATTTTTTCGAAGTTCTAAAAAGTTGCACAAGAAATTTTTAACGCGCAGCGCCGCAAAAAATGAGAGGGAACATTGGTCATTGAGCCTGTGATACTGCGAAGCGTAATTTTTTTAATCTTCCGTGTAAGTAGCCTGTAGCTGTAAATGTTAACCATATATATATATATATATATATATATATATATATACATATAAACACCATGAAAAACAAATTAATAAAAGTAGATCTACTGTGTATTCCCGCAAATTAAAAAAAAAAGACCTGGTGTTATATTAATCAATAATACCAAATTCAAAATTAGTTGCTTTTATTTGAAGATATGTAATGCACAATGTTGATACATTTGGCTTTGAAAGCGTCCTATACCTCACACACCAACTAAAATTGATTCACTTAGCTCATGCTTACTTTGATTCAATTAGCTCATGCTTACATTGATTCCATTAGCTCATGTTTACATAGATTCCCATAGCACATGTTTACATTGATTCCCTTAGCCCATGCTTAAATTGATTCCCATATCCCATGCTTACATTGATTCCTCTTAGCTCTTGCTTACATTGTTTAAGTTAATGGTCAATCCAGTAGCGAGAGCAACACACAAAAAAAAAAACAATATGTAACAAATAAACCTAAAACAAATCACTTCCTATCAATGTAGAGGTGATATTTATTTTAGTTTTTAAGGCATTTTACACTGATACATATATATATACATACACAGAGTCCTTCTATACACATTCAAGACCTTTTATATTGTCCTTGCATTGTCGAAATTTAAATTCATATCCAACGTTTACATAGAAAGAATAACATGAATGAATTAAAAACTCTGTCAGTGATGGCCAAATATAAAATTTGTTTGGCTTTCTTTTTCTTAAAAGAATATTCAAACATACTTAACATAAATCTTTAGTGATTGACCATCTCAATGTGCGTACGTGCAATAGTCTGTAGCTTTAGTGGTTAGATTAATAGAGTTATACCTATCTGTGGAATGCAATTATAAATGAAGTCGTTGTATCGCCTCAGCAATCATGACAAGAGTTTTGTCTCAAAACCTTGACAATGAAATCATGACAGAAGACAATGAAGCCATGACAGAAGACAATGAAACCATGTGTCCTAATGACCATATAGAAAAAAGTAAAGCGTTTTTGACTGCAAACGAAATTTTTGAATAAAATTGAACGTAAACTATGGAAACAGTCTCCGAACTTGTTAATTAATATTTGGTATAAATGATTTTTCATATTGTTAAATATTTGGTATAAATGATTTTTCATATTGTTAAAAGAATTCTTTCATCTTCTACGGCATTTCAATCGCCTTCTTATGCTGATAAGCTAATTTTTTTTATAAGCTAAAAGGTTAGTCAATAAATTGGAATATTTTGAAGCATTCTTTTTTTGAATTAAGGAATAAATATAGGCCTACCTAATAATAGAGTATAAAATGATATTTAGATCTTCACTAATAGTTAGCTAGTATTTAGTGAAAAAAAAAAGCTCATTCCTATTAGGGGAACAAAATCAGAGAAAAAAATAATGTCATGGGATGTAACCAATACAATAAGATTGTGAGTAAAAATAACTGCAGTAGCTTCCCCTTTACAAATAAATCTTGTACATTTTAATAATATAAATAGTTCAACAATGATAATAATTGAGCCAAAGACAATTTATTAAAGCGGATTTTTCTTCTCTCCTTTTTTTTTTATAATTTAGTTTTTCAAACCAAACCGGTACTCTCATCTCTTGTTCACCTTCAGGTTAGCGGCCAATGCTATGGCCATCAAACACGCAGCTTTCGTGTAGGCCGGACATGACCAGTAGCGGAACAACGACGTTGGACAGTTGAGCTCGTCTGATCTGTTCGATGATTGAAGGTCAACAAATCTCGGACTCTGCAGCTCCTTCTGGTATGCGTCTGCGGGGAAATAGCCTTTGACTCCGTATCTCAGTTTGTAGCTTTGGCTCGTGGGCGAAGCCGGCTTCCCGTCCCTGGAGGTTACGACGTTCGCAGGGTACTGGGCTGAGAAGGTCTGGAAGTATATGACATAAATATCAGGAGCGTTCTCTCGTTTTTTGTGGACGATATGCATAGGTACATTCTAGGGCCCAAATAAGGTACATGTTTTGGCCTTTGGCAAAAGAAAAAAATAAAGCTTCCAGGGCCACACGGAACTGATCTTGGGCTTTTAAAATATTTGAAAATTGGGCCCCTTTGCACCTCTAAATTTGAAGTCAGTGCAGTCCAGGAGGAGATGATTACCCTTTGTCTTAAAAATTATTTTGTGTAGTAACATTATAAAAAAATGCCATGAAAAGCCCCCCCCCCCCAATGGCGTAGTGGCGCCCGGGGCGCTACTCATAAAGGGGTGCCAAATGGTATATTTTACATATAATATTATATGGTTTTCGAATTGGGGAGGGGGCGCTAAAAAGGTGTTGTGCACCGGGCGCGAGTTTAGCTCGCTACGCCATTGCCCCAACCCCCACCCAAGGCTGTTGGGCCCAAGGCAGACGGATAAATCGTCTATCGTCTATCGTCTATGCTGTGTTTGTTTAACAAAGTTGATCTTTATTTATTATTATTTATATAGATTTTTTTATGTACTCATAATGCTTTCAGTGAAACCACGGTAGCAGCATAGGGTATACGGTAGCCAGGCCACAGCGAAGGGTTTGGGTCTCTACGCTAATGTGACCAGTCGAGATAAAGTTTAATAAAAGTGATAAAAGCGTGTAATTACAGCTCGCTGTGATTGTCTTACAGTGGTGTGTGAGAGGGACCGAAATTAGCTGGTGAACGCACTGAAGGTAGAAGCACAAGACAGATTAATAAGAATAGAGGGTGTTAATAAATTTAAGTGACTTATAAAAAGGTGACAAATGACTAATTCAGATAAATTACTAATATATGATACATCCTAGTGAAATGACATTGATAGATGACAAATCATAATGAAATGACATTAATAGACGAAAAATTGCAGTAGAATGACATTAATACTGATATATCTTAGTGAAATGACATTAATATACGATACATCAATGTCATCAATAGATGATAAAGTGTAGTGAAATTATATTATTAAATGATACAATTCATTCATTCTTGTTGTAAACGAGCACAGTGAAGCAGGCCGCGCACCTGATCAAACTTCCTGACGGACCTTACTTGGCCCACGGGGCCCTAGTTTTGCCCATTAGACATGAACATATTTTCATAGCTAAAATTTAGAATATGTTGAATATATTTTCTAGTGTCAAAGAAAAAGTTGAGAAGAAAACAGACAAGGACGTTAAGTGAGAAGATTAAATCTTTTGATATGACATCTCTGAATCACATACCTTACAGTTCTTGACCTGGTCAGTCATGAAAGCGTTGTCCAGTAACGTCGAGGAATCTCCCACCACACTGCTGACGTAATTGACCAGACTATTGATAGCGATGCGCACCGAGTCATCAGTACCTGTGTATTGATCATCATGAAAGCTACGTCACTAATGTGTGATATTCACTAGGACGATTAATTCGTTGAATTGTTTGTTATATTCAGTGTGATAACAACTTTATTGTTGTGCTATATTCATAAGAATAATAATTATTTTATTCACCTGTTATATTCTTTGCGATAACAGCTTAATTGATCTGCTATGATCACCATGACCTATATTTATACCTGCTATATTTATTGATACGTTTTGGTAATGACCTGTTTATTGATGGGGTATTGTTGGGATATTGATGGAGTATTGATGGGGTATTGATGGAGTATTGATAGGGTATTGATGGAGTATTGATGGGGTACTGATGGAGTATTAATGGGGTATTGATGGAGTATTGATGGGGTATTAATGGAGTATTGATGAGGTATTGATGGAGTATTGATGGGGTATTGATGGGGTATTGATGGAGTATTGATGGGGTATTGATGGAGTATTGATAGGGTATTGATGGAGTATTGATGGGGTACTGATGGAGTATTAATGGGGTATTGATGGAGTATTGATGGGGTATTAATGGAGTATTGATGAAATATTGATGGAGTATTGATGGAGTATTGATGGGGTATTGATGGGGTATTGATGGGATATTGATTGGATATTGATGGGGTATTGATGGGGTATTGATGGAGTATTGATGGTGTATTGATGGAGTATTGATCGGGTATTGATGGGGTATTGATGGTGTATTGATGGGGTATTGATGGGTTATTGATGGACTATTGATAAGGTATTGATGGGGTATTGATGTAGTATTGATGGGGTATTGATGGAGTATTGATGGGGTATTGATGGAGTATTGATGGTGTATTGATGGATTATTGATGGGGTATTGATGGAGTATTGTTAGGGTATTGATGGGGTACTATATAATGCAAAAATGTAAATTTTTAATCCTCCTCTTCTCCCCCCCTCATATAACGTTATGTAACACTTGTGTGATATACAAATACAACAAAAATAACAAATTTGCCTCCACCCCATCCCCCTTAGGCGTTAAATAATATGTGAACGGCCCCTAAGTCAAATTGACAGTTACTTCATTGACCTGTTTTATCCATTGTTTCCTCTACACTAACAAACTGTGATAGTGATAACAGTATGTCACACTTACTTTCAATAAACTGGAGGGTGCCGTCGGTCTGCTGGACAGTCCAGGCAAAAATCAGTGTGTTGATCGCCATGGCCGAGGCGAACAATCGGTCATCACCTGTGATCTAGTTAGACAGTTCAATACATGGACATTTAATAGGATAACCCGTGGACATATTATGCAAATGATGTCTATAGGATAACCTCGCGAACTGTAGAACAAACTATTAGTGCCCTGTCTAATAGCGAGGGATATATCAAGAAATATACTATACTAGCTGTACCCTTCAAAACATTTGCATAGAGTTAAATCCCCTTAGGCTTGATCGGCAGGCGAGGCTATTTTTTGGTTTCGGGCAGATCCGATTTTTTTTTTCATGATTGTATTTTAAACTGGAATACGGTTGGATTAATTCTTTACTTTCGATTTAACGCAGCGCCCAAATCGCTATTATTATATTATATATATCCAACATTAAAGAAAAAAAACGGGGTTTGTGGGAGGGGGGCAATCAAGATCCGTACTTGTTTTACAAACCCTTGTGCATACTTTTTGGGATATTTGGGGGCCCTATTGAAAAGTACCAGTCAGGGCCCCAATAGCACCAGATTATGAAAGGAATTTGTACTTGAAGGCCGCCCTCCGGCAGTGGGGGATTGGTTTCCTAGTTTGTTCATAAAAGCGGCCCTGTGGCCCATGAAGACCCAATGTGCTTTATTAAGCTTTGTTAATAGCTGGACTGATTTAGAGGAAACATGGAAGGACTCTAGGGACATTCCCCCCACATATTTTCCTGTAGAGATGTATGTAGACATGTTCCTCGTTTCATATAGAACTTACCTGAAGCAAAAACATTATTTCTAAAACGCCCATACTGTAGTAAACATCTTTATTGCCTACTTTGTTTGCCGATATTATGGTAAAGATTTACCGCACTTACTGTTAAGGATTTAAGAATTATGTATCTACTTCTCTTACTGAAGTACCATTGTTGAAATAAGTACATAAAAATCAATTCACCTTTTTCTTCTTTGTATTATCTAGGTCAGATACACCGAGGAATTCGTCAATGAACACTCGGGTTTTCCCGTCACTTCCGAGTCCACCGTCAACGATACTTTGAAGTATCGACATCGTCATATCCTTTCTCAAGGAGTTCAAGAAGTCGGATACAGCATTTCCAACAAACTGGCAGATAAGAGTCGAAGATGTTAATTTCACAGCCCCATCTCAACACCTTTTTTATGTGTACTCAAGCGTGTACTCTATGAGGGCTAGCTTTAGGCCGTTTTGACCGATAGCTCCAAATTAGGCACCGCGCCTGGCAGGGGTCCCCAGAAGTGTACACTTAGAATATCACTATCAGTCATGTTATTTTAAAAGTAAAATAAAATTAGAAGCATCCGTTAAATATGTAGTACGATGCAGTGGCGCAACCAGCGAAAAATGCTGGGAAGGGGGCTCACATATAGAAAAAAGACAGTTTATATAGTAAAATATGTATGATGATTTGGTCTGGGGGGCGGGGCTCAAGCCCCCCTGTCCCCCCCCCCCGGTTACGCCACTGGTAGGATGCATTAAATACAAAATGATATTGAAAAAAAGAGAACTTTTGAACAACCCTAAAAAAAAAAGGAATTGAGCTACAACCACCACAGAAATCCAAATGATCAAAATCTAAAAATGACGTCATGGTAAATGGCGGAGAGCTGTACCTATGTATTTTTCAAAATCTGCTTTTGATGTTTCCCCCATCGTTCCCTGCAATGTGTCAGCTAGGATATCAAAGGATTTCGTCACAGCCGCTGTTCCAATCAAAGGCCGCCTTAATAGCATTATAGCGACATCTCCCTCCCCCCCCCTCCCCAATCTCCCAAGCGATTAAATGTTTTTGAATTCCTATTGGACAACCATTTAAAACTATGTAAAGGTCATTTAGCTAATGTAGGTTACGGATGATTGCTGGCCCGCTTAAGACATTTATTCAGACCCTTGCAATGAGAGACAGTGAGAAGAGAGCTAGGTGTTGGTGCTGTGACTGGGGGAGAGGGAGCCCTTCTATATTGAGGACTAGAGTGTGCTCACAGTGCTCGCACTGTTGAATCCGCCTCTGCGCATTGGTCATTATATTCTTGGGCTGCTCATGCATTAGGTCAGGCCCTGTAAACAAAAAAAAAAACCACGTACAAGTAAATTCTAAAAAAAAATATGAGATTGTTTACATGGAATAAGTTCCCGGATGTGGCTTGTGTTGAGTTCAACTGGAAGGCTATCCTGGACATCAGCCAGAACAGCTGTGACCTCGACGGGAAGCGTGACCCATTCAGAAACGCCTGGAGCTCCTTGGGGTGTGACGCATACCAGGTCAGCAGGCGAAGAGATGACGTCGTTATTTTCTGTGAATGGAGGAGGTGATGGCTCATTATTGAGCTGTTGTTGTGCAAATATTGAATCAATCTTTAATAATATTATTGAATACATTGGTCAATTAACGAATACAAGGGTAGATGATGTCTTTCAATCTATCCCTAACGTATCTCTATTCCGTAATATGCCATTTTTATTAGACACTTCTTTGTCTGCCTGTCGGTGTGTAAGCCTATATATATATATATATATATATATATATATATATATATATATATATATAAGCTGTCATCTGTCAAAAAGTGTTTGGGTCAGGGAAAGGCGAGGGGAAACGCCAAATATTCCCCCCTTCCCGCCACATGGTATTATACATACAACGACGCCAGTTTCAATGTAAATTTCTGTGTAGTTGTGTGTCTGTTTGTCTGAGAGTGATCTGTCCTTCGTATCTCAAAGTCGTTGCGTACATCTATATACATTGTATCCTCTAAATCATATCTTTATTTTTCGCTAATACAATTATGTCTGAACCTTTTTTGCAAAGACCTACAGGGACTCGTTTTAAAAGCAATGATACACGGATCTCTTGGGCAATATTTTTTTAGGGACAGCGCGATGGAACTTCAAGGATTCAATGTAAGTTTCTTCTACACCAGTAAGGCCCTCAAATATGTGTCTCAAATTGTTGCAACCAACTTTATAATTTACAATTATATCCAACTGTGAAGTGAAATGGTAACTGTTTGCTTGTTGTCCTATAATGTAACACTCGTCGAATTGCAAGTTGCTGTTTTATATTTTTTTTTACCTTTAAGTCGTCATCAGACTCAATGTTCGCGACGCCTGACATGTGAGAGACTACGAGGGCATGCAGGACAGTAGCCGTGGTTGTGAGGTCAACGGTGTTGTAGCTGTGGAACAGCTGGTTGTTGTACCTGACATCACCTTCAAGGTCATCAGACATCTGATACGACATATTTTATAGAAGAGTATAAAATAAAGAGTCGGTCATAAAGATGTAACTCCATAGACGTACGTCACACAGATTAATTCTTCACGCAAACTATTTAAAAGACTTAGCTCAAAATATGCAAAGAAGAAAAAAAAAGTGAAAAATCAACACATACCCATGTTGGAATGAGTACTACGTCATTTCCTGCCTTCATTTGCTGATCAAAGAAAAGATGCAAAGCGTAATAGGAGGTGGAGTCGATAACATGTTCGATCCGGGCATTATCTAAGAGGGACACCAAGGGGGGCGCCACTGCGGGAACCGGAGGGCTACTGCTGTTGGATGTCTGGCCGGTGATATTTTTATCCGTTATTTTTGATATCTTCACCTTGCTTTCATTCGCTTCCGATGTTTTATTGATCGCAGGCGTCCCTGATATTTGACGCATCTGCACAGATTTTGTTTGGCTTCCTGAATCTTTACGGCTGTCGTTGTTAAGCTTTGGGCCTAAAGTTTCAGCAGACGATGGAGTCAGAACAGTGCCGTTTGTCACCTCTGGGATTTTCTTAGCGTTTGACCTATCGTCGTTACCTGTCACCGCGGTTGTGTTTGTGTGCGTGGTCATCAGGGGCGCTGGTAAATGGGTGGCGTTTTTCATGGTCGTTCTTTGTGCTTGATCCGACTTCCCCGAGGTGCTAACATTCAATTTACCGCCACTGCCGTTAGTAGTTACGTGTTTACTGGCAGTTGGCATTGTGACTGACATGATCTTTAACTTGTCAAGTAGCTCTAGAATATTGGAGTTAGACGTCTGCCATAGCTTTAGCTCTGTCTTTTAATTTAAAACAAAAAAAAAAGAAATTTATTGAAGAATTATACAATTTAAAAGAAACGTAAAAAAAAAATAATTGTAAAATAAACTTTTTTAAAAAACAAAATGCACTGAAAATGTCATATGTACATTGTCTATTTTTGTATTGCTTCATATCAACCGATGTAAATAAGTATTTAATTGTATCTACACATGTGCCGAATGTCAGCCTTATCATTAAATGTCAACAGGTGTAGAAGTGAGTTGAAAGATTTGTGGACACAAAAAGTAAAGCTCATTGAAAAGCTTGTGAAGAAATGTTCAAATCATGGGATGAATATACAAAAGAAAAGTTGTCAACTAGGATGAAAAATAAAGTTTTCAGAAATGTAGACCCCATAAAAAAAACAAACAAACATGTTCAACTACTTTATAAATATTGTTCTCCTGAACGCTTTCTTACTTTTAAAAGAAATTATACTTTTTTTTTTAAAAAGTCAGTCAATTTATTTATTATTTATTAATCGCAAACAGAATAAAAGTAAACATAGCGATATCTTAATATAATATGCTGATTCATGGGTTAAGACTAATTTTTATTTTAAAGCCGAATCGCTTTGTATCGATAGCTTTTGCGTAAATGGTGTGATGACGTAATAGAAAGTTATGTAGTGTAGATTTCCATAATGAGAAGGCATTGTTATAGACGGTTGGTATTGGATTATTGAATTCCTCGATTCGTTGAAGTAATTGTTGACATTTAAAAAAAAAAAAGAATTAAAGTGTTCAACTTTGTACGTAACATTTTGCCAGCATCCTAAAAAAACAGGTAACACCATACCGTCACGTGATCATGTAGAACAGGTTAGTCGACGAATCATCAGACATTCAGTCATTAAATCTCGTTGAGACTGCCAGTGAAGTTGAAACATCTGACCCCCATTAACATATTTATCTGTTTATTTATTTTATTACAAAAAAACTAGGCGGTCACGAATGTATGTCAACAGATAAAACGGTTTCAATAACAGATGGCGACTTCATACGTCTGACTGGGTGTCGTTGGTTTAAATTCCAACCTAATTATCTCCCTTGCACAGTGGCCATATTTAATAAGACTTAGACTTGAGTTATGAGTCAACGGGGGCTAAAAACAGAATGAATACATCTCTAAAGACCAATCATCGAAGAGACATGCACGCTGTTCCTTACCTTTGGGAAGGGGGGGGGAGCATGAAGCTCAACGGGTTTGAGGGGGGGGGGGCAGGAGGTCATCAAGATCCGTACTTAAGTTTACGAACCCCTGTGCGTAGATTTTGGGATGTATTGAAAAGTACCCGTCAGGGCCCCATTTTAAAAGGAATGTGTACTTGAAGGCCGCCCTTCGGCAGTGACGGATTGGTGGCCTACTTTGTCTATCCATTAAAAAAACGGCCCTGTTTGATTGCAGAGGTTGAACCTTAATTGACCACTACGGCCATAAAAGATAGTTGGGGACTGATTTGTCATCTTTCCATTCTGACTTGAATTATACAATAGAGACTGGTCTTAAGCTTTTTGTTACACATATACCGATATTTAATTTTGTTTTTCTTATTTACGTTTGCCGAATCTCAAATTAATGTCAGTTGGTTTTCATTTATGGTGAGTAGGTCTATAAGAAATGTGTTGTGTGTGTGTGTGTGTGGGGGAGCCGTCTCAAGTTGTTGAAGGGAGCGGATGGCGACAGTTGATGGAGGGAAAGGACAGCCCCATTTGCTGGAGGAACACATTTTTTTTGATGGAGGTGTCCATGTAGACATCATGACAATTAATTTCTAGAAATGGCTTATGAATAACCTATTTTCACCAAGCGCCCTATTTCATTTACCTGGAAGACACCTGTTTGCTGAAGTTTTGTGTCGGAGTGACGGGCTTGAAGCAAGCACCCCAGGGCGAAGTTCGTGAATGACGTCAGGAAATCTGGAGGCGTGGCCTGGTCGTAGACTATCTCTGAGAACGGAGTGTTGAAATATTCCTTGCACAACCTGAAACATGTCGGGTTAAATCTAATGATACCTCAACATAATATAGGCAGCAAGCGGCCCCATAGCGTGAAAATTCTACAGGAGGGGGCAGGCATTCTACAGCAGGGTGCCAGGCAATAGCAGGGGTGGGGCAGGTAATACATTTTACTAAGTAGAATAAAAAAGCATGGGGGGGGGGCAGACAAAACGCAGGGGGGACAGAGCCCCCCTGCCCCCCTTCCCCAGCACGCTACGGGCCTGGCAGTAAGTAAATAGTATATCCATGTTAAACTGTATACACGCATGTTAGATTAAATCACATGGCACATAATTATTGCTTTTTTTTTTTAATGATTATCTCCCCTCATCAATGAACTTCTCTTCAATAACATCGCTCCCATTGAGAAGACTAATTAAAAAAGTTACAAGATGTTTCTTATTGCTTTATTGAAGCTTTAAAAAAAAGTTCATGCTTTTAGTATAAATATCGAATTTGATTGATGATTTCAGATCATAAATACGGAGCAAATATATGAGTTAAGGGGAGAGAACTTTTTAATTTGCATGTTTAATAGATTACAGTGATTTGTTGTGACAGTGGGGAATGTCGTTTTACCGAGTCTCCTGTGAAGATAATGTGTTCATAACTTAACTACTTAAAACTCTATTTTGTTGTTGTGGTATAATGCCTGCATTAAATTATCTTTTTGTTTTAGCATAGGGTGAAATGGTAATCGAGACACGACGGGGGACAGCTGGCTCACGCCGGTAAGATTCACAGCCTAAAATATTAAACTTAAACCTAGAAACCTATACAGGGGGACGGGGGGGGGGGGGCGGGGCAAGCTTTCTAATGCACGGTTCAATACGGGCGCTTCATCGGGAGAGTGTGCCAAATAGTATACGTGTCCAATTCTAATTGACCAATTACTTTGCCTTTTAATGATAACAAGTTTAAATTCCACCCCAGCCCCGTAGCGTGAAAATTCTACAGCAGGGGCCAGGCAATAGAAAGGGGGGGGGGGCAGATAATACATTTTACCAAGTAGAATAAATAATAATAATAAACCGCTTCTCGTTGCGGAAGGACCAGCCAAAACGGTCTGCTCCACCCCCTAAACTAAGAAAAGTATACTGCTATGAGAGTCATATGCTTTAAAGTCTGCTTTGTAAGAATTTCTAAGTGTCCCAGTTACAACCCATTGTATTTGACTTTCTCCGTTTGCGAAGTGACAGGTTGAAACTTTGAAAACGAGGTGATTAGAAAATAATTTAACACAACACTGTTCACGGCAAGTATTGATTGACACCCAACACGCAGAGCCCTCATTTAAATAAAAACAGCACTCTGCAAGTTAGGTCAGAGCCGAATCAACGGCATCTGTTAGTCTATGGCTATTTGGACAACACATTTCGCATCGCTCGGTCCAGCGTTATCCAAGCACGCGCGCACAAACATTACAACATGGCGTACGGGTTTTTTTATTTATTGGCCATGATGTAGTGCATCGATCACATCCAATATCAATTGCTTGTGACGGATGGTCAGGTGGTGTAGATGCTTGATTGATGACATGAGAGTCCTAGGTTCGATCCTCTTTGAGAATCAAGTCCAATCAGCTTTAAACATTGGTATCTAACATTGAGAAAGTAAAGGCGGCAGAGCGTTGTGTTAGCCACACAAACCCTTTTGTAGGCCGTGGTTGCATAAACAGATGAATCATACACTTCATCTTCCCTCACTTGACCTATTAAGGTTAAGTGACCTTTACTGTTTAGGATATCTTATACCACATATAAGTGAACGGGTGGTCGAGTGGTGTAGAGCGCTCGTCGAAAGGAAGGGTGTCGGTGTTTGAATCTCATTGATACCGTTAGGATTTTTCTAGGTCCTGGTAAAAATCCCCAAGTCCACCCAGCTTTAAATGGGTATCCGTCTTTAAGTTGGGGGAGTAAATACGGCTGGGGGGGTTGTGCTAACCTCGCAATCCCTTTATAAGCCGAGTTTACTGTAACTGATGAATTCTACACTTCATCTGCCCCGATTAGTCCTTATGGATTTAAGGGAACTTTACTTTTTTTTTTATATACCCCACACAACTTTCCAAATTTTGGGGGGGGGGGGAACAGTAAACCGCTTCTCGTTGCGGAAGGACATTCTTAACAGTGACTGTGAACTGTTTGCTTTGTTCTGAAACACATCATCTCCACGCCCCCTCCCCGCTCCCCGTGTATCCATGCCACTTGCATGTAAAGCTAACCGAGTCATTAATCTAGTCCTCAGCTGAAATTGGGCCATCAAAGCCTCCTCTAGCCAGGAATGTGGCGCAGATATTTCTAGCAATCAATCGTTCATTATTAAGATTAAAAAACAAAAAAAAAATAATAAACTATAAAATGTGTGTCCAATATTAAAACTATGATATCAGACAGACCAGACAATGAACAGACGATATATAATGTGTGACTGATTCAGTCATCTCTCTCAACTGGCCGACACAGACTTTATTCAATGTAATTCATTTTAAAACAAAATATAGCCGCGAGGTTATGTGTGTGTGGGGGGGGGGGAGGGGTGGTGGTGGTGGTGGTGAAGGAAGAGTTAAAGACTTCTTCATAACATTCATCCTGTCTAATTCAATAAACATTGTGTAACAGATGCAAGCAATAGAAATAAGGACAAACTACACTACACATACTTGTAGCGGTTGTTATAACCGTTGTCACACAGTTAATTGGTCGCGCTGAGAAGGTAACGATATATATATATATATATATTTATATAAGTAAATGAATGCAGGCTAGATTGATTTTATATTTACATTTAAATTGAGAAGTTCCAGTAAGCAATATAAGCAACTGTATAGTGTGAAAGACAAAGTGAATAGATTGAGGAGGGTAGCGCACACAGGAAAACAACAGAGGTCCAAAAACAATATATAAGGCAACACCCAATGAGAAAAGGCCTAAAGGCAGACCAAGAAGCAGATGGCAACAGTAAATGGTGAAAGACCCCAAAGTCATAGGAGTGTGAGAGTGGAGGAAGAAGACCATGGATCGGGAAAAGTAGAGAAGAGCAGTATGGCAAGCCAGGGCCCTAAATGGACTGTAGAGCCGAATGAAGAAAGAAGAAAGACAAAGTATTTAGATCACACTAAAAATATAGAAAAACCCGGCAACTTTGTGGGGATGGATGGTCATGTGATAAAGCGCACGACCGTTGACCTGAAGTGAAGATCCCTGGTTCGAACTCCTTTGAGGACAGAAGGATATTTCAGATCATGGTTAAAGTCCCCGCAATATCTTCCGTGGTGCATCCTTGGTGGGGAGGATAGAAGGGCACCATAAAAACATTACCATTAGTGGTCTATTGGATTTTATAGATTTCATCACATCTTTACAGGCACACACACACACACACACAGGGGCGCCGAGAGCCAACAAGGGCCCCAGGGCAGGACATCATTGCGGGCCCCTTAATAAACAAATTGTCATAAAAAAATTGACATGATCGGGGCGGCCGGGACCCCTTACCGATGCGGGCCCCCTGGTAATGACCCCCCTTCTCTGACCCCTCCTCTCGGCGTGCCTGCACACACACATCAGACCACTTTCATTTGAGCTAAAAATAAAATGATCGGCCCATACAAAGTTATTCTTTTCAGAGGTTATCTGACTTTTTTTTTTTATTAATTGTTACACAATTTGACTACTTCTTATTTTGTATTGCAACTAACGATATATTACTTGATGTTAGCACCGTTAACAAGCTGGATACGTCGTAGGGTGGGGGGGGGGTCTTTGAAACGACTGTCTAAATATATATGATGTAAATCTATACCTGGTCTATACGCATATTCAGGCCCGTAGTCAGGATTATTGGATTTGGGGGGGGGGGGCGGAGAAATTTTCGGGAGTGGGGGTGCCGAAGAAATGATCCTGGGACACAGGGGCGGATCTAGACAATTTTTTGATGGGGGGGGGGCAAAATTTCGCCCCGAGGGTGGGGCCAAAACTGTTTTCATTGTTGAAAATTGGTCTTAGAACGAAAAATATTTCGATAATTTAATGATGTATTCCCTAAATTTGCGATAACGCAAGTGCTATCCACCCCCACCCCCCAAATCCGCCCCTGGTGGGGTAGAAGAAATGTTCGGGGTGTTCGGAGGGGCGAAGCGCCGAAAGCTTGTGAACGGAAAGGAGGGGTTTGGGGAGGGGATCTTAGTCCCCTCCCCAATAATTTTTTTGCAGTTCCATATCTGGAATGGCGCATTTTAGTACCGAGTGTTTAGCTGTTAATTAGAAATGTATAATTTTAACTATGTTTCAATAATGCAACGCATGTTGCAGTTTTGTTAAAAATAATTTAAATAGTAAAGAGCTTTAATGATAAAAATTTATTGAGGCTGAGCAATTTCTGATTCCTGTTATAAATATATTGACCATTTGTTCTGCTACACAATTGTTACATAGTAGATACCTGATTTATATTATTATACTGTTGGTTTAACGTGCAACCCGGGAAGAACGACAAAGATACTCGAATATAGGTTAGCTGTTTGTGTAATATGTGTTATAAAATATTGTAAACAAAGAACAGATTGACCAGTCGCAATTATTCAATTTAAAATAAAATTAATTCTGCTAAATAGTAAATTTGCAAATTAAATAACAAAGTAAATTTTGTCAAAAAGTTTAAATCATGCACGGGAAGCCCAGGTCATGAACGGGGGGGGGGGGCTCAGCCCACCTAGCACCCCCCCCCTCTGGCTACGGGCCTGCGCATATTTCAGACGTTTCCTTGATCCATATAAGACATGTAAACTTAAGACATTCTGTCGAATGGTGTAGATCTAAAATTAGCATGATAATGAAATATAGGTGTTTTCCCAGCCATCACAGCCAGGTCAAAAACAGTTTTTGATGGCGTACATAGCAACGGAACTTTGCTTACCTTTTTTGTTTCTTGAAGCTTTTAACTATGGAATTGTGGAAATGAAAAACACAATGGCTCACTAAGAACATTGAAAGAGAAATCAAAGGGACATGTGCCCCTGTCCTAACGCGCCCTGTATAAATTTGGCAACTCACACCAGTAGCATAAATCAACCATGACAACTCACACCAGTAGCATAAATCAACCATGACAACTCACACCAGTAGCATAAATCAACCATGACAACTCACACCAGTAGCATAAATCAACCATGACAACTCACACCAGGAACATAAATCAAACATGATTCATTAAGCCAACGCCCCATCTCAATAATGTAAAATCAAGTAAATAAAGGGTTATGAACAACGGGATTTGAATAAAGGGATTTGACATGTTTATGGTCTCAAAGGAAAAGAGGGGAGGGGTTCCATCATTACTCATAATGTCTATACGCATAATGTATGTACGCATACTGTATGTGCGCATTCTATGATTCAGTTAGCGTACCATTCTGTTTTTTTTTAAATGCTAATTAGATCGAATCTAAGTCTTCTACATGCGAAAAGTATGTAACTATATCGACTTACGAGTTGTCGTTTATTTCTCCTAGACCAGACTTTGCGTGCTCACAGCTACATGACTTGACCAGTGACGCCAGCTGGCCGTAGGTAGTACCATCCATTACCTTGGTCAGCACTAGGTTCTCAGGGTAGTTGACCCATCCGTGTACGTTGGGCATCGCCTTCTCAGGCCAGAGGGTTAAGATAGTACTGATTGCGGAAAGAGAAATTATAGACTACATAATACATATCTTTGTTTAAATTTTTCAATATTATAATTCATTTGTGTTTGATGTTACGCAAACATAACTAGGATGAGTCAAGTCAGGGCTGCCAATTTAGATAATTTATATAAAAGTTTTAGATATTTGTTCGCGACATCTTTATATAAGAATTTGCTATTTTAAATAAAATATCTTAGTATTCTTTTTTCATTTGGTTATAACAATTCTTATAACTTTCTAGTGTCAGATTTATTGTATCTATCATTAGATAGTTATTGAAGAAAGACTTTGATAGCCTTGCCAGAAGTAAATGTGGCATATTAATAACAAATATTACATTACCTGTCGTTCATTTCTATTTTTTTTTTAAATTAAGTATTCGTTGTTTTTAATTATTGGCCTACATATTTTAGCCTTTGTGGCTTAACAGAAATGGGGTCATTAGCTGCTGTTAAATTTATTGTGACAGCTAACAATTCATAGTTATCCTTGTGTAGTGCAAAGATCTGTGGTCATTGAAAAATGATATCATACAATAGGCCAGCAGTACAGGAGAACTGAAATGAGGTCAAGAAAGATCAGTCGAAAGCGAGGCTAAAGGGGGCGGGGTTTTGTCCTGTGGTGAACAAAGGTCTGTATTTACCGAGGTAAAAATGATCTCATCAATACGCGGTGACTATTACGAGTGTCAAATACTGGAGGGAGTCACAACTGTAGGCTATACACCTTTCTCAAAAAGTAGTCCCCTTACTGAATTGTTTGTTTAAATGGACAAGATACACTTCCGGTACCAATTAATGTACGCGAATTTTCGAATAATACATTTCTGTTGCCGCTATTCGTTTAATTTTAATCATGAAAATCAAATAATCAAAATTTAATATATTTTTCAGTGTGATTATTTATTATTATTATCTTAAAAGTTGAAGCTAAAAAAGAGAATGGTTAAAAAAATAATATCATTGACCATCACCTTATCATAATGAGCTAGTAGTTTCAAACCTTTTACTACCGATTTTTAATTACTATCTATCGCACAATATATGCTAACCAAAAATATACCGTTTTATGACTCTACTTAAGTCCCTACATAAGTTCCTACATATGACCCTACATAAGTACCTACATATGACCCTACACAAGTCCCTACATTAGACCCTACATATGACCCTACATAAGTCTCTACATAAGTCCCTACATAAGTCCCTATATAAGTCACTACATAAGTCCCTATATTAGTCTCCACATACGTCACTACATAAGTTCCTACATAAGTCTCTACATATGACCCTACATAAGTCTCTACATATGACACTACATAAGTCCCTACATAAGTACCTACATAAGTCTCAGTATAATCTAATATCGGTACATTTTGTGACTTTAAAAACTATTCAACGTCAGAAAAATTAAATTTTGGTAATAAATTTAAACTCATTATATCTTAGATTAGACGAAAATGTAGAAAAAATAATCGATAATTAATAGAATTTATCGTGCTAAGTATTAATCAAGTATTAAAAGATCAATAACACAAAGCGACCGGAAGCCCATTATGATCTTTTCACAAAGACAGCTGACGCGCAGGAATACGTGTGAGAAAGGTCCATATACGGCACCAAAGCAATGCCCCCCCCCCTTCTCTTTGTAATTGGTGCATGGTAAGGCCGCCATTGAAGCCCACCTTACAGGCCACTACAGGCTGCGAAAATGCTGTCAAAAAACCGTTTTGTATTATAATAGACAAGCTGTGCCCTGCAAAACCTTCGCATAGAGTTAAATTCCCCTAGGCTTGATCGGTACCCGAGGCTATTCTTTTTTGGTTTCGGGCAGATCCGATTTTTTCATGATTGTATTTTAAACTGGAATACTGTTGTATTAATTCTTTACTTTCGATTTAACGCTGAACCCAAAAATCGCTATTATATTGTTATATAATTGAACAAAAAAAAAATGAAGATAACGAAACGTTATTAAGTTGATCTACTGGTTAAATAAATTTACCTTTCTCTAAAATACTGACGACTCTGGAACTGCTCTAACGCCTGCACGGCCAGGTTGAACTTCGAGGCCGACGCTATCTGCATGCCGCCGTAAAGCTGGCTCTCGGTCACAAGGGTCAGAACCAGCAGCGTGGCGTAAGAGTTCACGTCTGGCAGGCTGCGCTTCGCGTCATGCCTCGCCTTCACCAGGGGCTCGGCCCCGCGGAAGTTGGTCCGCACGTGAGACAGGAAGGAGCCCAAAATGGTGGCCGGGTTTTGGTCCTGAAAAGTCGTGGTCTTCTGAGACTGCATACCCCAGATGCTGCTCTCGATATCTTTCAGCTTGGCCATGACTGACTCCTTCAGCTTGACGTCCCCCGAGGCCCCCACCACAAGGCCCGTGAACTTGTTCGTCACGCGTTTCACGCGCCTCAGCTCATGCTGGTGGGGGCGATCGCCCGAGATGGTCGTCTTCTTGGAAGGTCTGGGGACACGGTGCAGTGTCGCTTCGACGATGTTGAAATCCGGCATAAATAATGCGCTAGTGGTGTATTCCACGTCATCCGTATTAGATGGAAATGACGTGTCTTTCTGTTCAGCATGCTTTTTATGTCGTGAGCCGATGTCATTTTTTTTATCTAGGCCATGATCAAGTCTTTCATGGACAGAGCAAAAGGAGTCTAAGGAATAAGAAAAAGAAACAAACTACTATAGTTCATTTACAGTTTAAATTATCTATTAATATATAAGACCAGAATTAGATTTTCTATCGTGCGTATAGCTGCACAAGTCTGTAATTGTAAACATTTTAGAAGCCATCCTGCAGTGACACAGTCCCTATGGGACTGGCAGTAAACTGAGACTATCACCACTGAATATCTTTAAGTGACTGTCACCTGTCTCGTTCCGTTTGGTTATTTGTGATACTTTTTTTGGTTACAGGTTTAAATGAATGCATCTCGCAACCATCTCTACATTGATGTAACATAAAGTTTATTTATGTTCCACCATTTTCTCCCCAGCTACTTCAAGGCCAGCGCCCTATTGATTTGTTGTTCACCAAACTCTTCCACAATCCTAGAGGGTACTCTTTCCCTCTCACAGATTAGGATAAATTTACAGTTATTCTAATAATTATGGCATGAACGGTATTATGTGCTAATAATTTCAAACATTAATCAGGTCTGCACAATTCTATAACAGCGACTAATAACCGAAAAAGTGAATTATTAAACTAAACAAGACTATGGTAGATAAAATGTTAAAAACAGTTATGACATGTGACTCTGGCCACATAACCCTTCGACTTTCTCTGCTTTACTAAATTAAGGTTTTCATAGAATACATGACTTCTAGACTGATTATATAATATTTAATTAACAATAATCATCATCTACTACATTATTGGCTTTTGTAAGGACATAAGTTTGCCATGGATACCATGCGGCTCGCCAAAATAAAATTGCTGCCATTTCTGCCAGAGATAAAGTAAGTTTCCCGATTGAACTATCTCGGTACAAAATGATGTCGTCCAAATTGTATGAAGTCAAGTGTCGTTTAACCACCAATGAAATTACTTGGCACACTGACCTATATATAACTGGGGTACTCTTTAGTATAAACAGCGAAAGGGGAAAACAAAACTTCCATTGTACTTTCCTCACTCTGATCCATTAAGCTATTTTTAGTCCGATGAGCTAAAATAAAGCTAATAGCGACACATCATTCTATCCAGAGGAGTCATTTTAATTTAGAGCCATGAGTTTTTTTGTGTGTGTTTGTGTGCAAGACCTATCTTGCAAACTTTTGGTTCGCGGGCCACAATAGATTTGTAACTTTTACCAGCGTGCCGGAACTAGAGCAGATACATGTATTGATGACGTGAACTCATTTAAATTTAACGTAAAAACAAAACATACAAGGCAAGTGTTGTGATTCATTCTGAAACGAGTGGCAGACCGGATAAAACATTTTGTGGCTATTCTAACCACTGAAAATTTTCGCGTTTTAAACTAGAGTGTCTTCGTGGAAATTCACCTATCGCTATAAAGTTTTGGAACCGATTAAACACGACCAGAATCTTATATGGATTGGCACACTAGGCGCTCTCATAGGACTACTACAATTTAGAAGTGCCCGTTATTGGAACTTAACTAATTTCATTTGACTTCGGTGTAGCGGGTCCGTTCATAGGGACACCTATTGTCTAAAATTTTTGGGGGCCCAATTTTCCTAATGTCCCTTAATGTAACTTGTCTTGGGCCCCGAAATGTCCTAACCTAGATCCCTAAAACGTTTGAACGGCACTGACCTTGATAAATGCGTGTCGACTGTAGATGATAAATATTTAAATGCGTGTGTGTGTGTTTGTGTGTGTGTCTGTGTTTGTGCGTATCTGTGTGTTTCTGTGTTTGTTTGTGCGTGTGTGTGTAGTGTGTGTTTGTGTTTGTGTGTTTGTGCGTGTGTCTGTGTGTCTGTGTTTGTGTTTGTGTGTGTGTGTTTGTGCTTGTGTGTGTGTGTTTGTGCGTGTGTGTTTGTGTGTGTATTTTCGTGCATATGTGTGTGTTTCTGTGTTTGTTTGTGCGTGTGTGTGTAGTGTGCGTGTTTTTGTGTGTGTCTGCGTTTCTGTGTGCGTCTGTGTTTGTGTGTGTGTTTGTGTGTCTGTGTTTGTGTTTGCCTTTGTTTGTGTGTGTATGTGTGTGTGTTTGTGTTTGTGTGTGTGTGTGTGTATTTGTGTGTCTGTGTTTGTGTGTGTGTATGTGTGTTTGTGTGTGTGTGTGTTTGTGGGTGTGTGTGTGTGTTTGTGTTTGTGTTACGTATTAATTGAATTCATTGAAGTTACACTATAGGTTTAACTAATTGATAAACGACTTTAACAAAGGGTTGTAACTTGCGTGAATGTACTTACCTGAATATGCTGTGAATAAGAGAAACAGGGAGAGTAATGTCCCTTGGTTCATCAGAACAATGTTTTTTGGAGACTTCACTTGAACTCTGTGACTCTATTCTTCATATAGCTGGCGCGAACTGCTTTCATGCTAAAAATGATTCTGTGATCTAAATGTCTACAGAACTTAATATCTTGTCTAAACACATAACATCGTAAACTATTAACATTATATTAATCTAGGGTGTTTTTTGTATACATATTCTAAAATGCATGATTAAATGTATTGTATAGTCGGTTTTATCAGTTGTCTCATCACTATGGAAATTTTTTCAACGGATGACATGGTAATGAACACAGAAAAAATGCGGTAAACTGAATTTAGTTTGAATAGGTTAACGCTGTCTTCGAAATTGTATGAAGTCACGTGTCGTTTAACCACCAATGAAATTACTTGGAACACTGAGCTATATATAACAGGGGTACTCTTTAGCGTAAACAGCGAAAGGAAAAAAAATAGACAAAACATCCATTGTGCATTCCTTTATCTGATCCTTAAGCTATTTTTAGTCCGTGGACATATCCGATAAGCTATAATAAGCTAACTGATTTCAAACACATATTGATAGATTGTGATATTAATTATTCTTATTATTATAGCAAGACTAGAATTTCTATTCTTTTCACTGAAACCGATCGAAGAACCGAATTTTGATGTAGCCTTTTTTGCCAGAGGTGGATTTATTAGAACCGCAAATTGTAATATGCTTATATAAAAGGCTTGATTTGATATCGCATCTGTTTGTTCCTGCCAAAAAACATTAATTATGAGCACGTTGGGCAAACTAGATATAGCTCCATACCTTGCGATTACTCACGTTTATATTGAGAATGAACGTGCCAGCTTTAGGTTAGGCTAGTTAAGAGGAGGCTAGATACAAGGCAATGTGCTATACAATCAGTTGACCCAAAATAAGAAGATGTAAAGTCAAGTCAACTTAAATGTAAAATTAACAATAAATGTAAATTTTAATTAACATAATTGTAAACTACAGTTGACATATAAGTAATCCAACGTTAACAAAAATGATAACTGGTTACCAAAGGAACGGAGAATGATTCCTTGTTGAGCGATGCACACAGTGACGTAACGAGCTGAACTCGCACCCGGGTCTCAATACCTTTAGAATACCTTTTTTACCCCCCCCCCAATTCGAAGACCATATAATCTTAAATGTATAATATACCATTTGGCGCCCATTTGTGAGTAGCGCCCGGCGCATGCTGCCCCCTCCCTTGCCCACCCCTACGCCTCTGGGTATAAAAAGATTACACTTGCTCATATTATATTATTTAACATCGTCATGTTTTGAGCAGCTCTGTAAACAGACCTTTTCGCGTTATACTTGCTCTGGTAGTTATTAGATACATTATTATTCAGTGTTTTGTGTCAAGTGCAGGACGCTACACAGATGTTGTCTAGTCCGTACACGTTGGTGTGTGTGAAGTCCCTGTAAGGATGAGATGAAATCTCTTAGATGCTATAATCCACTATTGGGACGGTTTTTATGGTGCCCTTCTTTCATCCCCACCATATCCGATAGTGCCATGGCCATGGAGGCACCACGGGAGATATATCGGGAACTTGAGCCAAGACCTGAAAAATATTCCTTGGTCCTCACCGGAGATCGATCTAGGTACCTTAAGGTCGACAGTCGAGCGCTTTACCGCACGACCAATCTTGTTGAATGTCATAATGAGTTTTAAAGTATCTTGAATGAAGCGACTTTATGGATGCCATTAGTAGATTATATTGAATTTTTAATAAAAATGTTTTGTTATATAAAGAACTAAATTTGTGTTAAAATAAAGGTTGAAAGACAAAACAAAAAACACTGAAGTTTAAAGCGGATTATCCCATAATAATCATGTAAGTCCAGTTAATTAGTAACATGTGAATACACTACAATCACTCGATGGGGCGCAGTGAAAACCGAGATTATTTTAATATTTCCCAACGTGCACTTAAAAGGCAACTATTTTAATTAAGAGAATTACTTCATTAATTAAAAAAAAATCAATTGCACCTAACTATCTCAGGATTAATAAAGTCCATCTTCATTAGTTTCATTATTACAAATCTAAACACAAAAAAAAAATATCAAAAGACATTTTCTCCGGCAGTGTTAAAAAAAATTAATTGTTTTACTGTACAGCTTTAGGAGACAATTTGTCTTACAGCTGTGTGATAGGAGACAATTTGTCTTACAGCTGTGTGATAGGAGACAATTTGTCTTACAGCTGAGTGATAGGAGACAATTTGTCTTACAGCTGTAATAGAAGAACAATTTATCTTACAGCTTTTGTGATAAAGACATTGTCCCACCCTGGCTTTCAAAAACATATATCTTACAGCTGTGCAAAAAGATATAACACATGTGCAACAAAAGACATATAATACTACAATGCCTTGAAGTACATATATCAGCAGCTTCTTTACATTGGTGACGGATGGTCATGTGGTAAAGCACTCATTCATCGACCTAGAGGAGTACCTGGTTCGATCTCCCGGTGGTACAATTGTCTTCCTTGTCATTCAAAGTCCAACTTCTACCATCTCCCGTGATGCCTCCGCTAGTGCTCTTTTCATCAAGCTATGTGGGGGATGAAGAGGGAGCACCTGAAAACAAATCCCATTCAGTTCTATGGGATATAAGAAATTTCATCTTATCCATACACGGACTCCACACAACTGTGCTACAGAATACATTTTCTCTACAGATGCACTGCAGAAATACATATGTCTGCAGCTGTCCCAACAAGATACATTTGTCAACAGCTGTGGCTCATTACCCATGTTTTCGGATTAGCAAACTCCTATAAACTTAAAGCTTATTTGAGATAAATCCATTAAAAAATAAATAAATCAAATATGAGGTAAATTTTATTTCAAAAGAACAATGCTAACAACATGCTGAATTTTTAGAGCATTTTCCGAAAAAATATATTGTCCCGTTTTGTCTGTCTTATTATCATCACCCTAGATCTCAACAGCCATGAATTCACAGACCCATGATGTATATCATTTTGTAGGTCTTGGCTATACATGTGTGCAGCAAAGTTCAGTTCGCGATCGACTCTGAGGGAATAAAGGGCTAGAAGAAATTCCGTTTTTACTATATAAACAATATTAACAAAGGAGGCGCCCTATATCTAATAACCATAAGTCCTAGACCCATGATGTATATATATCATTTTGTAGGTCTTGGCCCTGTCATGTGTACATCAAAAGTTCATTTCGCGATAGGACCTCTGAGGGGCCGGGCTTCAGGGCTCCCCTAAGGGCTTATATATATATATATTACACCTATGTACGTTCAATAACCCCGTTCATTTGAGTGCGAAATACTGCAGCACGTCGTTTCTCCAAGATTTCTTAAGAAACTCATCAAAATGAAAATAATAAGGATTTGTGTTCCTGAGTTTAATCGAAAGTATCAGAGCTGTGTAACTTATAGTGACGGAGTTTTCGGACAATTAAATGACTAAATTTCCAGATGTTTTCAATTATGAGTCCTATTTCAGTAACCACAAACTTCCACTTGTAGTTAGATTTAAAGAAAATAATTTTTTTCAAATATAAAAAAACGATCATATTATTAATATTTTTTTACAAGATATATACATTACACAATTGAATTTATAAACATTTCCAAAATTTACAAATATTTACTGAAAGCTAACAAACATATATGTATACATAACCTTGAAAATGCCTTAACACGCCCTGTATCCAGATGAACAGAAGCATTACTTGTTTTTATACACCATTAGCTGACGATGTTTTAAAAATATAAGTATTCTTGTTTACATAGCGATTTCAATCATTCAATGCGTTAGCAAAATATTTGCCAATCATTTATATTTCAATAGCCATAGCCAACGTTTTTAGTTTTCTTTATTTTTAAAGTATAATAAAAAAGTTACGAAAACTCTTGGTTCCAATGACCAGGTCTATCAACGGTAGAATAATTTACTGGGTTGGAGTGCGTGCGATAGCCACAGAAATGGGTAAACAACGTCATTGTAGCGTTTGTCTATCTATCTATCTATCATCTACATCTATCTATCTATCTATCATCTATATCTCTATCTATCATCCATCTATCCTATCTATCTATCTATCTATCTATCTATCTATCTATCTATCTATCTATCTATCTATCCATCATCTATCTATCTATCTGTCAGTCTGACTTACACTATATATTATACATTTAAAGTCTACTCATCTCAGCTTAATAAATCTATCTAGTCATTTCCTATCAATACATCATCCAAATGTTTAACATCATTCTCAGTCTTAACCCTGTTCCATAAAAGTTTTGAAAAGGTTTAACCTATACTTACGATAAATAAAGTTATAAATGATAATACCCTTACATATATAATATATATATATATATATATATATATATATATATATATATAAAACGGTTTTCCCCCATCACTCACCCGGAAAAAGGCTAAATGACTGATAATGATAAGGCTGATCCTTTGCACTACTGAAGATGACATTTACCCCCCCCCCCCAACCACATCATTCTTAAAAACAGCATCAGTTCTTATCATCACCACAATGTCCCTTGTATTTATTAAAAAATTGTTTAGACCCAATTTCTTACTTTATCCACAGTTCAGATGGCTTCGCTCACCTATTCACAGACGACTGGAGCTCACTAATGCATTCATTTCGAACATGGATTCATGTTACTTGTGTGTGAGAAATGTTATGCATGTGTGTGTGTGCGTGCGTGTACGTGCGTGTGTGAGCAAGTCAATTTATACCATTTTATTAAATGGCAGCAGGCACTTATTGTGATCACAAAACTTAGTATTTATTTACAAGCTAGCTGTGATAATTTTGAATAGGAGGATGGATGCGTTATGTTTAAGGTGTGGTGGGGGAGGAATGTGGTAAATAGGGGGAGGCGGCAATCGGGGGTGGGGAGGGGTGGGGATGCTGTGTGACTTTGCACGCGCTGAGGACACGCGCTGAGGGCAATAAAAAAGAAATTAAGGCTATTTTTAAACTGACCAGATGGTAGACAACAAGTAAACAACTCCCCCCCTCCCCCACATACACATTAAAAAAAAAGTCAAAAAGTGAAAAAAAATAACACTATGGGGGGGGGGGATTCCCTTTGACAGAGAATGTCAAATATGTACGCCTACCATTAGCCTATGGAATGTCAAATATGTAGAATATGTAGACCTACTAAATAGTTCGGAGAATGTTTGTAGATATTTGTTTAACACAGCTGCATTGCACAATTTTATTTCCAGCAATAGGGCTAGGCTAGCAATATCTCTTGGGGGCAAGAACATGTTACATTTCAGCAAAATTATATTTTCATTTTTTTTTTAATGAATTGTATGTTTTACAGGTGACTTCAGAGGAGTGCAGCCAACAATTAAAAAGAAGAAAGCAACTCCTCCATCTCTTTTAATCCTTCAAAGCACAAACTAATTAACTAATTTGCATTATTATTATAGTGACTAGCAATATCCTGTTTTCTTGTCGTCGTTGTGTACAACCGTACGCCGAAAAAGAGGAGCATTTATTACGTTTTTTTTTTTAAAATTATAACACAGTGTTTTATAACATTCAAAATATTACAATAATATAACCTTACACACTACGCAGCTTCCAATTTATTTGAGTCAGAACAAAATGGTGATAGGCTCCGGCTTCCAGTCATGCCGCCTCCATTATTCTAATCATAGGCACTTAACCATGGAAACTGTGGTGGGCTGGAGCCTACCGGATTGCGTCATCAAACGTCGACTATATTAATTTCTCCACACCAACACGTTATGTATATAAGAAATTACAGCATTTGGCGCCCCTTTGTCAGTAGCGCCCGGGCATGAGCCCTCCCTTGCCCCCCTCACTAAGCAACTAGGAGGGTGTGTTCTAAAAGCTATTACAGCTCCTGTTCACTGTGTTTTCCACCAAGAAACATTTTGTATCGTAAATAGTTCCCTTTTTCCAGAAATTTTCCAAATACTCGCCCCGCAAGTACAAGTAAGAGTATAAGAAGCCAATTACACACAGTTTATTGGTTATAATTTCAAGTAGTATACCGAAGTAACTAAGTGACCCACGTTGAAGGGTGACCTAATAGATAATCTCAAAGATGGAGGCTTGCGGGCGTTATAAAAGTCACCACCTGCAGATGGAAGCCTACAATGTTTCTTGCTACAGGTAAAAAGGCGGGATTGACTGCGTTTCTAATTAAGGCTCATACCAACACACACTGAACGATTACTGGCGATCGTACAGCTCACCTGGGTGCCTTTGACGTTACGTGGTGCTGGCTGTGCACAACACAGGCGGGCTAACAGTTCGTTTTAATCAGCCCGCTCCACTAACCGATTTGCGGCTCCTTTAAACCCACGCGAGCGACACAATGATTGAACAGCTCGCACACGACTCACTGAACAACGTTAACGTTTTAGAGCTCATTCCTGGCACTGAGCAGTACAATGATGGAGCGCTCATTACCACAACTCTACTGAACAATTTCAAGCGATGCACAGCTCGATTCACAACACACCGAGCAGTACAACGATGCACAGCTCATACACAACACACGGAGCAGTACAATGATGAACAGCTCATACACAACACACGGAGCAGTACAATGATGCACAGCTCATTCACAACACACCGAGCAGTACAATGATGAACAGCTCATACACAACACACGGAGCAGTACAATGATGCACAGCTCATACACAACACACGGAGCAGTAAAACGATGCACAGCTCATACACAACACGCAAGAAGTACACCAATGATGAACAGCTCCTTTTGCCTTACCACGAACGATGCCGTGATGCACAGCTCGCATACGCAACACACGAACAGTACAATGATGAACAGCTCATACACATACCACGAACAGTATATTAGTGCACAGCTCACCACAACATACAGACAGTAAAACAACGTGCACAGCTCTTTAACACCACGAGAAGTACAAGTGATGAACAGCTCGCACACAACACACGGAGTGGCTAATGATGAACGTCATACACAAGCACACAGACAGTACATTGATGAACAGCTCATGCATTACGGAACCGTTGTCAACGATGCACAGCTCATTCACATACACCGGGAACAGTACAATGATGAACAGCTCATACCTTTACCGATTGGTGCAGAAAGTAATCAGACAGCTCATTCACAACACACCAGAGCAGTGAGATGATGCAGTCATGCAACATACTGAGTAGTACAATGATGCTGACTCATACACAATGCGAGCATTACAATGATGAACAGCTCTTACCAACACACTTGTTTCTTTGCAATGATGAACAACTCTTACAACCCCTGAGAGCAGTACAACGATGAGCTTAACTCATACACAACACAGATCAGTACCAGTGATACACAGCTCATACCTTCTGCGGAACATTACAATGTTGATGAACAGCTCATACCTTTACGGAGCAGACACGTACAATGATGAACAGCTCATTCCACAACACACCGAACAGTACAATGATGGTGGCTCGCGCACACAACTACATAGACGGTGCAATGCCCACAGCTCGCACACAACATACAGAACGGTAAGAACGTTGCAATATTTTGCTTTCCCACACCGAAAAGTGCAATGGTGAACAATCGCTACGCAACGCACCTGGGAGGCAATTTGTTGTTGAACAGCTCATACACAACACACCGGAGCCGTTACAATGATGAACAACTCATGCACAACTTCACACCGGAGCCAGTGGCGATGCACGGCTGTTCAACACACGAACCATTTTCGTGATGAACAGCTCTTACACAGCCACGAACGGTACAATGATGAACAGCTCATACACAACACCGGAGCAGTTCAATGATGAACAGCTCATACACAACACCTGAACAGTACAACGTGCACAGCTAATATTTGTACAAGGCGCGGTGCTAGGCTAAATGCACAGCTCTTCACCCACAACAAACGGACAGTACAATGATGCAGAACTTTTTGAGGGAACCCGTAAGAGGCCCCATACATAGTAAAAAAATCGATTGTTAACATCAAGGAATGTATTGACCACGAATTAACCCGCCAATGTAATTGGACCTATGTAACCAGAGAGACAGTCAGGGGAGTACCGCAACTTTTTGATGATATCCCCCCACCGTTGTCGCTCTCGCAGACAACGACACAACTTTATGGGACTTATTGATATTGCATGTCTTATATTTGTCGCGTAAGGGGGGGGGGCACGGCGACACTGAATATAATTAAGCCATTGATATTACAAAATTGCAAGGGATGTTGATTCGGTTCGAGTCTGGGCCAACCCTTTCTATCAGTTTCGGTATTTGTTGATAAAACACATAGATAAATCCTGAAAGTTATGTTTTACAAACATTTCCTTTAAATTTCCTCTTTTTCTGATACAAACAGATTTACTGTCACAAAACATTCTGGAAAACAAAAAAAAAAATAGATAAAATCGTCTGTTTCCTTCAATCTTTTTTCTTTTGGCCACATTTTCTCAGGGTTGTTAACAATACTAAAAAAAAGTATTGGCAATACCAATACCAATACAATTTTAAAACCGAGTATTGCAATACCAATACCAATACAATTTTAAACCAGTATTGCGTATAACAATACCAATATTAATTTATTATTGCCAATACCAATACCGTATTTGGGCTAATCATTCAACGAATGAAATGCAAATACAATAATTCATTGCTCTATATCTAACTTACATCGATTAAACAGATAACAACATTTTTTGGCTGATTTAGATGATGTATTTTAACCAAACTTTGTTC
>JAGDYQ010000032.1:643576-670692 GCA_021962125.1 Bulinus truncatus | reverse complement strand
AAAAAAGATTGAATGGAAACAGACGATTTTATCTATATATTTTTTTTGTTTTCTAGAATGTTTTGTGACAGTAAATCTGTGTATGTATCAAAAATAGAAGAAATTTAATGGAAATGTTTGTAAACATAGCTTTCAGGATTTATATAAGTGTTTTATCAGCAAATGCCTAAACTGATAGAAAGGGTTGGCCCAGACTCAAACCGAATCAACATCCCTTGCAATGTTGTAATATCAATAGCGTAATTATATTCAGTGTCGCCGTGACCCCCCCCTCCTTAAAAATGCCAACGCGTTTACGCGACCAATATAAAACATGCATTGATTAATAAGTCCCATAAAAAGTTGTGTCGTTGTGTGTGAGAGCGACAACCGAGGGGGGGTGTGGATTGGGGCACTATCGTGTAAAGGTACCCCCCCCCCACTGCTCCCTCTGTTACATAGGTCCACTACATTATGGTCAATACATTCCTTGATGTTAACAATTTATTTTTTACTATGGCGGCCTCTCTTACGGGTTCCCTCAAAAAGTACTCTGCATCATTGTACTGCTCCGTGTGTTGTGTGTGAGCTGTGCATCATTGTACTGCTCAGTGTGTTGTGAATTAGCTGCGCATCATTGTAATGCTTGATGTGTTGTGTTTGAGTGCATCATTGTACTGCTCAGTGTACTGTGTATGAGCTGTACATCATTGTACTGCTCAGTGTGTTGTGTATGAGCCTTGCCAGAAACAAGTCAACTTTCGCCTTTTTACTGTAGCTAGATGTGATTGTGAAAATGCCGCTCCTTGCAGGTCGCTTTTTTGAAGTGACGCCCGTGGAAGCTCCACCCTCTGAGACAGTCTACTAGGTCACCTTTACCTTGGGCACTTTGTATTCGTTGCGTTACTTGCAATTATAACAATAAACTGTGTATAATTGTAATAGCACCTTGGCTTCTTATACTCTTACTTGTACTTGCGTGGCGAGTGTTTGGAAAATTTCTGGAAAAAGGGAACTATTTACGATACAAAATGCTTCTTGGTTGAAAACACAGTGAACAGGAGCTGTCATAGCTTTTAGAACACACCCTTCTAGTGGCTTAGTGAGGGGGGGCAAGGGAGGGCTTCATGCCCGGGCGCTACTGACAAAAGGGCGCCAAATGCTAAATTCTATATACAGAACGTTTAGGTGTTGAGAATTCGTATAGTCGACGTTTGATGACGCAATCCGGTAGGCTCCGCCCACCACAGTATCCATGGCGTCAAGGAGATTAGATTAATGGAGGCGGCATGACGTCACTAGACTGAAGCCAGTGGGCGGAGCCTATGACCATATTGTTCGACTCAAAACATTGGTAGCTGCGTAGTGTGTATGTTATATTATTGTAATATTTTGAACGTTTTTAAAACACTGTGTTATAATTTTTTTTAAAATACGTAATAAATGCCTTCTTGTTCGGCGTACGGTTGTACACAACGGACGACAAGAGAACAGGATATTGCTTCATCGGTCAGTCACTATAATAATAATAATGCAAATTAGTTAATTAGTTTGTGCTTTGAAGGATTAAAAGCGATGGGGGAGTTGTTTTCTTCTTTTTAATTGTTGTCTGCACTCCCCTGAAGTCGCCTGTAAAACATACAATTCATTCAAAAAATTAAATTGTAATTTTGCTGAAATGTAATATGTGCTTGCCTTTGGAAGATATTGCTAACCTAGCCATATTGCTAGAAATAAAGTTATGCAATGACACTGTGTTAAACAAATATCTACAAACATTCCCAGAACTATTTAGTGGACCTAAATATTTGACATTCCCCGGGCTAATGGTAGGTCTACATATCTGACATTCCCCAGTTGTTTACTTGTTGTCTACCATCTGGTCAGTTTAAAAATAGCCTTAATTTCTTTTTTATTGCACTCAGCGCGTGTCTTCAGCGCGTGCACAGTCACACAGCTCCCCCACCCCCACTCCTAACTTCCGCCCCCCCCCACACAAACACACCCTTAACCCTACCCATCCATCCTCCCCATTCGTACTGTCACAGCTGGTTTAAGACACAATAATACCAAGTCGGGTGCTCGCAATGTCTGTGCCGTTGTGTCATGTGTTGTTGTGTAGGTAGAAGAGCAGCTTGACTCTCTTACTCACACACACGCACGTACACGAACGCACACACACACACACACACGCATAACATTTTCTACACACATACGAGGAAGAGGATCCCATGTTCGGGTGTGTATTGCTGAGCTCCAGTCGTTCGTAATAGGTGAGTAGCCAATGGAACTGCGATAAAGGGAGAATTCATTTTAACTATATTTGTTTTTTTTTTAGCTGATGACAAGTGACGACATTGTGGTGACGATAAGCACGGATCTGTGCGATAGGTGGACGGTTTTTTTTTAGGAGGGTGTGGTGGGAGGGGGTAAATGTCGTCTGTCTAGTAAAAAAATAAAAGGATCAGCATTATCATTAACTCAGTTATTTAGCCGTTTCCGGGTGAGGCGATGGTGAAGAAAACCGTTATATATACAGCTATATATATATATATATATATATATATATATATATATATATATATTTACACATAAATATATATATATATATATATATATATATATATATATATATATTGCGTATGTAGTGCTTATCATTTCAACTTTGTTTTATCGTATGCAGGTTAAACTTTCAAAACTTTTTAAGTAACAGTTATGATCAGAATGATACAAACATTGACAGATGTATTGATAGAATGATCGATAGATTTATTGCTAGATGGATAGACTTTAAGACAGACAGATAGTAAGTCAGACGGATAGATAGATAGATAGATAGATAGATAGATAGATAGATAGATAGATAGATAGATAGATAGATAGATAGATAGATAGATAGATAGATAGATAGATAGATAGATAAAACAAGTTAAAATAATGTTGTTTACCAATTTTGCTGGTCATATCGCAATCCACCCAGCAATGTTATTCTACAATTGATAACTGGCTTCAATAAACCAAGGGTTTTCGTAACCTTTTTAATTTACTCTAAAATAGTGACAAACTAAAAACTTTATGTATTATTGAAACATAAATTACGCGCCATTTTTACAATCAGTTTTAAAGATTGAAATCGCTATGTAAACAAGAATAATTTTTATTTTGAAAATGACGTCATTAATGATGAAAAAAAAATCCAGCATGTTGTTAGCATTGTTCTTTTGAAATAAAATTTACCTCATATTTGATTTATTTTTTTAAAGAATTTATTGTAAAAGCTTTAAGCCTAGAGGAGTTTGCTAGTCCGAAAACACGGGTAATGAGCCAGAGCTGTAGACAAATGTATCTTGTTGGACAGCTGTAGACATATGTATTTCTGCAATACATCTGTAGAGAAATGTATTCTGTAGCACAGCTGTGTGTGAAGTCCCTGTAAGGATAAGATGAAATCTCTTAAATCCTATGAACCACTCATGGGACGGTGTTTATGGTTGCCCTTCTTTCATCCCCACCATAGCCGATAGTGCGATGGCCCTGGAGGCATCACGGGAGATAAGCGGGGACTGTAGCCCTGACATGAAATATCCATCGGTACTCAACGGAGATCGAACCAGGTACCTTTTAGGTCGACAGTCGAGCTTTTTACCGCACGACCATCCGTCACCACGTAGCACAGCTGTAGACATATGTATTCGGTTGCACAGCTATAGACATATACATTCTGTTGCACAGTTGTGGACATATGTCTTCTGTTGCACGGCTGTGGACATATGTGTTTCTGGAAAACCGCGGTGAACAAATGTCTTCTATCACACAGCTGTAAGACAAATTGTCTTCTATCACACAGCTGTAAGACAAATAGTCTTCTATCACACAGATATAAGACAAATTGTCTTCTATCACACAGCTGTAAGACAAATTGTCTTCTATCACACAGATATAAGACAATTTGTCTTCTATCACACAGCTGTAAGACAACTTGTCTTCTATCACACAGCTGTAAGACAACTTGTCTTCTATCACACAACTGTAAGACAATTTGTCTTCTATCACACAGATATAAGACAAATTGTCTTCTATCACACAGCTGTAAGACAACTTGTCTTCTATCACACAGCTGTAAGACAAATTGTCTTCTATCACACAGCTGTAAGACAAATTGTTTCCTAAAGCTGTGCCGTAGAACAATTTTTTTTAACACTGCCGGAGAAAATTTCTTTTCATTTATTTATTTCTGTGTTTAGATATGTAATAATGAAACAAATGAAGATATACTCATTTAATCCTGCTACAGTTAGATGCAGATTTTGTTTTAATTAATGAAGTAATTCTCTGACTTAAAATAGTTGCCTTTTAAGTGCACGATGGATAATATTAAAATAATCTCGGTTTTCACTGCGCCCCATCAAGTGATTGTAGTGTACTCACATGCTACTAATTAACTGGACCTACAGGAGTGCTGTGGGATAATCCGTTTTAAACTGCAATGTTTTTTGTTTTGACTTTCCACCTTTATTTTAACACAAATTTAGTTGTTTTTTTATATATATATATAAAATATTATTTTTATTAAAAAATTCAATATAATCTACTAATGACATCCATAGAGTTGCTTCATTCAAGATACATTACAACTCTATTATGACATTCAACAAGATTGTTTTACTAGTATTGCTACCAACGTGTATGGACTAGACAACATCTGTGTCGCGTCCCGTTCTTGACACAAAACACTTGATAATAATGTATCTAATAACAACCAGAGCGAGTGTAACGTGAAGATGTCTGTTTACACAGTTGCTCAAAACATGACGATGTCAAATAATATAACATGAGCAAATGTAATCTTTTTATATACAGAGGCGTAGTGAGGGGTGGGCAAGGGCGCCGGGCTATACTCATGCGCCGGGCGCTACTCACAAATGGTCGCCAAATGGTATATTATACATATAAGGTTTTATGGGTTTCGAATTTGTGGAGGGGGGGTGTTAAAAAAGGTATTAAAAAGGTATTGACACCCGTGCGCGAGTTCAGCTCGTTACGTCATTGTGCGCGAGTTCAGCTCGTTACGTCACTGTGTGCGAGTTCAGCTCGTTACGTCACTGTGCGCGAGTTCAGCTCGTTACGTCACCGTGCGCGAGTTCATCTCGTTACGTCACCGTGCGCGAGTTCATCTCGTTACGTCACTGTGCGCGAGTTCATCTCGATACATCACTGTGCGCGAGTTCAGCTCGTTACGTCACTGTGCGCGAGTTCAGCTCGTTACGTCACTGTGCGCGAGTTCAGCTCGTTACGTCACTGTGTGCGAGTTCAGCTCGTTACGTCACTGTGCGCGAGTTCAGGCTCGTTACTTCACTGCGCGCGAGTTCAGCTCGTTACGTCACTGCGCGCGAGTTCAGCTCGTTACGTCACTGTGCGCGAGTTCAGCTCGTTACGTCACTGTGCGCGAGTTCAGCTCGTTACGTCACTGTGCGCGAGTTCAGCTCGTTACGTCACTGGGTGCATCATTCAACAAGGAATCATTCTCCGTTCATTTTGGTAACCAGTTATCAATAATGTTAACATTGGATTACTTGCATATCAACTGTAGTTTACAGTTATGATAATTAAAATGTACATTTATTGTTAATTTTTACGTTTAATAAGTTAACTTGAGTTTACATCTTCTTATTTTGGCCCAACTGATTGTATAGCTCATTGCCCTTGTATCTTAGCCCCTTCTTAACCAGCCTAACCTAAAGCTGGCACGTTCATTCTCAATATAAACGTGAGCAATCGCAAAGTATGTAGCTATCTATACCTAGTTTGCCTAACGTGTTTAAAATTTTGGCAGGAACAAACAGATGTGATATCATGGCAAGCCTTTATATAAAAATATTACAACTTGCGGTTCTAATAAACCCACTTCTTGCACAAAGGCTACATCAAAATTAGCTGCTTTGATCGGTGAAAATAATAGAAATTCTGGTTATTCTATAATAATAATAAGAATATTTCATATCACAATGTATCAATATGTGTTTGAGATCATATAGTTTAGTATAGCTCATCGGAATAGTCCGCGGACTAAAAATAGCTTAATGGATTCAGGTAAAGGAAGCACAACGGATGATTCGTTTTTTTTTTCCTTGCCCTGTTTTATGCTAATGAGCACCCCTGTTATATATATAGCTCAGTGTTCCAAGTAATTTCATTGGTGGTTAAACGACACGTGACTTCATGCAATGTAAAAGACAGCGTTTAACCTATTCAAACTAAATTCAGTTCACCGCATTTTTCTGTGTTCATTACCATGTCATCCGTTGGAAAATTTCCATATTGATGAGACAACTGATAAAACTGACTTATTACTGAATGAATTTAATCATGCATTTTAGAAAATATTTAAAAAAAAAACACCCTTGAATTAATATACTGTTGATAATTTACGCTGTTGATGTGTTTAGCCAAAATATTAAGTTACGTAGACATTTAGAGCACAGAATCATTTTTAGCATGAAAGCAGTTCGCGCCAGGTGTATGAAGACAAGAGTCACAGAGTTCTAGTGAAGTCTCCATAAAACATTGTTCTGATGAACCAAGGGACATTACTCTCCCTGTTTCTCTTCATCACAGCATATACTGGTAAGTACATTCACGCAATTTACAGCCCTTTGTTCAAATCAAGTAACAATGTGTTTAGCCTATTGTGTAACTTCAATGAATTCAATTAATAAGTAACACAAACACACACACACACACACACATATACACACACATACACACAATCTTTAATAAGAAAATAGTTCATATGTATTTAAATATTTATTGTCTTAAGTCGAGATGACGCGTTTATCGAGGGCAGAGCCGTTCAAACGTTTTAGGAATCTAGGCTAGGAATCTTCGGGGCCCTGGGCCAGTTACATTAAGGGACATTAGGAAAATCGGGCCCCTAATAATTTTTGACAATAGGTACCCCCTATAAACGGACCCTGTGCACCGATAGTCAAGTGAAATTAGTTAAGTCCCAAGTTAAGGGGACTCCTTATTTGTAAGGGTCCTATGAAGGCGCCCAGTTTTGCCCATCCTTAAGACTCTGATCTTGTGTAATCGATTCCAAACTTTTATAGCGATATGTGAATTTCCATGAAGACGCTCTAGTTTAAAACGCGAAAATTTTAGTAGTTAGAATAGCTGCAAAATATTTTATCCGGTCAGCAACTCGTTTCAGAATGAATCACAGCACTAGCCTTGTATGTTTTGACTTTTACGTTGAAGTTAAATTAAATGAGATGACGTCATCAATACATGTATCTGCTCTAGTTCCGACCGCTGGTGAAAGTTACAAGCCTATTGTGGCCCGCGAACCAAAAGCTTGGAAGACCTATTTCATTATATAAAAAGCACATGGCTCTGCAGGATGGCTTAATGCCTCTTCTAAAATGTTTACAATTACAAAATTGTGCAGCTTATACGCAAGATACATAATCTAATTCTGTTCTTATATATTAATAGATAATTTAAACTGTAAATGGACTATTGTAGTTGTTCTTTCTTATTCCTTAGACTCCTTTTGCTCCGTACATGAAAGACTTGATCATGGCCTAGATAATAAAAATGACACCGGCTCACGACCTAAAGAGCATGCTGAACATAAAGACACGTCATTTTCGTCGTCTAATACGGATGACGTGGCATACACCACTAGCGCATTATTTATGCTAGATTTCAACATCGCCGAAGCGACACTGCACCGTGTCCCCAGACCTTCCAAGAGGACGACCATCTCGGGCGATCGCCCCCAACAGCATGAGCTGAGGCGCGTGAAACGCGTGACGAACAAGTTCACGGGCCTGGTGGTGGGGGCCTCGGGGGACGTCAAGCTGAAGGAGTCAGTCACGGCCAAGCTGAAAGATATCGAGAGCAGCATCTGGGGTATGCAGTCTCAGAAGACCACGACTTTTCAGGACCAAAACCCGGCCACCATTTTGGGCTCCTTCCTGTCTCACGTGCGGACCAACTTCCGCGGGGCCGAGCCCCTGGTGAAGGCGAGGCACGACGCTAAGCGCAGCCTGCCAGACGTGAACTCGTACGCCACGCTGCTGGTTTTGACCCTTGTGACGGAGAGCCAGCTTTACGGCGGGATGCAGATAGCGTCGGCCTCGAAGTTCAACCTGGCCGTCCAGGCGTTAGAGCAGTTCCAGAGTCGTCAGTATTCGAGAGAAAGGTAAAATTTATTTAACCAGTAGATCAACTTAAAAACGTTTCGTTAACCTCATTTTTTTTTGTTCAACTATCTAACAATATAATAGCGATTTTTTGGGCTCAGCGTCAAATCGAAAGTAAAGAATTAATACAACATTATTCCAGTTTAAAATACAATCATGAAAAAATCGGATCTGCCCGAAACCAAAGAATAGCCTAGGGTACCGATCAAGCCTAAGGGGATATAACTCTATGCGAAGGTTTTTGCAGGGCACAGCTTGTATATTATAATACAATACCGGTTTTTTGACAGCATTTTCCCAGCCTGTAGTGGCCTGTAAGGTGGGCTTCAATGGGGGGGGGGGCGGCATTGCTTTGGTGCCGTATATAGCCTACAGTTGTGACTCCCTCCAGTATTTGACACTCGTAATAGTCACCGCGTATTGCTGAGATCATTTTTACCTCGGTAAACACAGACCTTTGTTCACCACAGGACAAAACCCCGCCCCTTTAGCCTTGCTTTCGACTGATCTTTCTTGACCTCATTTCAGTTCTCCTGTACTGCTGGCCTATTGTATATCATTTTTTCAATGACCACAGATCTTTGCACTACACAAGGATAACTATGAATTCTTAGCTGTCACAATAAATTTAACAGCAGCTAATGACCCCATTTCTGTTAAGCCACAAAGGCTAAAATATGTAGGCTAATAGTTAAAAACAACGAATAGTTAATTTAAAAAAAAAAAGAAATGAACGACAGGTAATGTATTATTTGTTATTAATATGCCAAATTTACTTCTGGCAAGGCTATCAAAGTCTTTCTTCAATAACTATCTAATGATAGATACAATAAATCTGACACTAGAAAATTATAAGAATTGTTATAACCGAATGAAAAAAGAATAGTAAGATATTTTATTTAAAATAGCAAATTTTTATATAAAGATGTCGCGAAAAAATATCTAAAACTTTTATATAAATTATCTAAATTGGCAGCCCTGACTTGACTCATGCTAGTTATGTTTGCGTAACATCAAACACAAATGAATTATAGTATTGAAAAACATAAAAACAAGATATGTATTATGTAGTCCATAATTTCTCTTTCCGCAATCAGTACTATCTTGACCCTCTGGCCTGAGAAGGCGATGCCCAACGTACACGGATGGGTCAACTACCCTGAGAACCTAGTGCTGACCAAGGTAATGGATGGTACTACCTACGGCCAGCTGGCGTCACTGGTCAAGTCATGTAGCTGTGAGCACGCAAAGTCTGGTCTAGGAGAAATAAACGACAACTCGTAAGTCGATAGAGTCACATACTTTTCGCCATGTAGAAGACTTACATTCGTTCTAATTAGCATTTAAAAAAAAAAAATAGAATGGTACGCTAACTGAATCATAGAAATTGTCGTACGTGCATAATGCGTACATACAGTATGCGTACATACAGTATGCATACATACAGTATGCATACATACATAATGTGAATTGATGGACCCCTCCCCCCTCTTTTCCTTTGAGACCATAAACATGTCAAATCCCTTTATTCAAATCCCGTTGTTCATATCCCTTTACTTGATTTTACATTATTGAGATGGGACGTTGGCTTAATGAATCATGTTTAATTTATGTTACTGGTGTGAGTTGTCGTGGTTGATTTATGTTACTGGTGTGAGTTGTCATGGTTGATTTATGCTACTGGTGTGAGTTGTCATGTTTGATTTATGCTACTGGTGTGAGTTGTCATGGTTGATTTATGCTACTGGTGTGAGTTGTCATGGTTGATTTATGCTACTGGTGTGAGTTGTCATGTTTGATTTATGCTACTGGTGTGAGTTGTCATGGTTGATTTATGTTACTGGTGTGAGTTGTCATGTTTGATTTATGTTACTGGTGTGAGTTGTCATGGTTGATTTATGCTACTGGTGTGATTTGTCATGTTTGATTTATGTTACTGGTGTGAGTTGTCATGGTTGATTTATGTTACTGGTGTGAGTTGTCATGGTTGATTTATGTTACTGGTGTGAGTTGTCATGGTTGATTTATGTTACTGGTGTGAGTTGTCATGGTTGATTTATGCTACAGGTGTCATTTGTCATGTTTGATTTATGCTACTGGTGTGAGTTGTCATGGTTGATTTATGCTACTGGTGTGAGTTGTCATGGTTGATTTATGCTACTGGTGTGAGTTGCCATGGTTGATTTATGCTACTGGTGTGAGTTGCCATGGTTGATTTATGCTACTGGTGTGAGTTGCCATGGTTGATTTATGCTACTGGTGTGAGTTGCCATGGTTGATTTATGCTACTGGTGTGAGTTGCCATGGTTGATTTAGGCTACTTGTGTGAGTTGCCATGGTTGATTTATGCTACTGGTGTGAGTTGCCATGGTTGATTTATGCTACTGGTGTGAGTTGCCATGGTTGATTTATGCTACTTGTGTGAGTTGCCATGGTTGATTTATGCTACTGGTGTGAGTTGCCATATTTATGCAGGGCGCGTTAGGACAGGGGCACATGTCCCTTTGATTACTCTTTCAATGTTCTTAGTGAGCCATTGTGTTTTTCATTCCCACAATTCCCATAATTATAAGCTTCAAGAAACAAAAAAAAGGTAAGTAAAAGTTCTGCTGCTATGTACGCCATCAAAAACTGTTTTTGACCTGGCTGTGATGGCTGGGAAAACCCCTATATTTCATTATCATGCTAATTTTTAGATATACGCCATTCGACAGAATGTCTTTAGTTTACATGTCTTACATGGATCAAGGAAATGCCTGAAATATGCGCAGGCCCGTAGCCAGAGGGGGGCTGAGCCTCACCCGGTTCATGACCTGGCCCCCTTCCCCCCCCCCGTGCATGATTTGAGCTTTTTGACAAAATTTATTTTGCTCTTTAATTTGCAAATTTACTTTTTAGCAGAATTAATTTTATTTTAAATTGAATAATTGTGACTGGTCAATCTGTTTGTTTGTTTACAATATTTTATAACACATATTACACAAATAGCTAAGCTATATTCGTGCATCTTTGTCGTTCTTCCCGGGTTGCACGTTAAACCAACAGTATAATAATATAAATCAGGTATCTATTATGTAACAATTGTGTAGCAGAAAAAATGGTCAATATTTTTATAACAGGAATAGCCTCAATAAATTTTTATCATTAAAACTCTTTACTATTTAAATTATTTTTAACAAAACTGCAACATGCCATGCATTATTGAAACAGTGTTAAAATAATACATGTCTAATTAATAGCTAAACAATCGGTACTAAAATGCACCATTCCAGATATGGAACTACAAACAAATTCTTGGGGAGGGGACTCACTGACATCCCCTCCCCAAAACCCCTTCTCTCCGTTCACAAGCTTTCGGCGCTTCGCGCCTCCATCTTCGCCCCCCCCTCCGAACACCCCGAACATTTCTTCTACCCCACCAGGGGCGGATTTGGGTGGTGGATAGCACTTGCGTTATCGCAAGTTTAGGTAATGCATCATTAAATTATCGAAAATATTTTTCGTTCTAAGACCAATTTTCAACAATAAAAACAGTTTTGGCCCCACCCTCGATGCAAAATTTAGTCCCCCCCCCATCAAAATTGTCTAGATCCGCCCCTGTATCCCAGGATCATTTCTTCGGCACCCCCTCCCCCGAAACAAAATTCTCCGCCCCCCCCCCCCGAAAATTTCTTCGGCCCCCGCCAATCCAATAATCCTGGCTACGAGACTGAATATGCGTATAGACCAGGTATAGATTTACATCATATATATTTAGAAAGAGTCGTTTCAAAGACCCCCCCCACCCCACCCACACACACACCCCACGGCGTAACCAGCTTGTTAACGGTGCTAACATCAAGTAATATATCGTTTGTTGCAATTAAAAATTAGAAGTAGTTTAAATTGTGTAACAATTAAAACAAGCAATTAAGCCTGTTCCATTCTGGACACAGGACGTGTTAGCGCATTTTCATGTTATGCATCAGTACGTTTGTTATCTTTTAGTAAATATTTGTAAATTTTGGAAATGTTTATAAATTCAATTGTGTAATGCATATATCTGAAAAAAGATATTAAAAGGACGTTTCTTTATATTTGAAAACAAAATTATTTTCTCTTAAATCTAACTACCAAATGAACGGGTTATTAGCCCCTTAGGAGCCCTGAAGCCCGGCCCTCAGAGGTCCTATCGCAAAATGAACTTTTGATGTACACATGGCAGGCCAAGACCTACAAAATGATATATACATCATGGGTCTAGGACTTATAGTTGCTGAGATATAGCGCTCCTTTATTAATAAAGCTTATATAGTTAAAAACGGTACTAAGGCCCCTTTTACGGCCCTGAGAGGTCAGATCGCGAAATGGAAAAAAGTCATTTCTTGGCAGGCCAAGACCTACAAAATGATATATACATCATGGGTCTAGGACTTATGGTTATTGAGATCTAGGGTGATGACGGACGGACGGACAGACAGACAGACAAAACGGGGCCCTCAGAGGTCCTATCGCAAAATAAACTTTTGATGTACTCATGGCAGGTCAAGACCTACAAAATGATATATACATCATGGGTCTAGGACTTATAGTTGTTGAGATATAGCGCTCCTTTATTAATATAGCTTATATAGTAAAAAACGGTACTAAAGCCCCTTTTACGGCCCTGAGAGGTCAGATCGCGAAATGGAAAAAATCTCATTTCTTGGCAGGCCAAGACCTACAAAATGATATATACATCATGGGTCTAGGACTTATGGTTATTGAGATCTAGGGTGATGACGGACGGACAGACAGACAAAACGGGGACAATAGAGCATTTTTTTTCGAAAATGCTCTAAAAAAAAGTCAGATAACCTCTGAAAAGAATAACTTTGTAAGGCCGATCATTTTATTTTTAGCTCAAATGAAAGTGGCCTGATGTGTGTGTGTGTGTGTGTGCACGCACGCCGAGAGGGGGTGGGGGTCAGGGTGGGGGGGGGGGTAATTACCAGCGGTCCCGGCCGCCCCGATCATGTAAATTTTTTTCACGACTCATTGTTTATTAAGGGGCCCGCAATGATGTCCTGCCCTGGGGCCCTTGTTGGCTCTCGGTGCCCCTTTGTGTGTGTGTGTGTGGTTCCTGTAAAGATGTAGTGAAATCTATAAAATCCCATAGACCACTAATGGTAATGTTTTTATGGTGCCCTTCTATCATCCCCACCAAGGATGCACCACGGAATATATTGCGGGGACTTTAACCATGATCTGAAAAATCCATCTGTCCTCAAAGGAGATCGAACCAGGGACCTTCACTTCAGGTCGACGGTCGTGCGCCTTATCACATGACCATCCATCCCCAAAAAGTTGCCGGGTTTTTCTAAATTTTTAGGGTGATCTAAATACTTTGTCTTTCTTCTTTCTTCATTCGGCTCTACAGCCCATTTAGGGCCCTGGCCTGCCATACTACTCTTCTCCACTTTTCCCGATCCATGGTCTTCTTCCTCCACTCTCTCACTCCTATAGCTTTGAGGTCTTTCACCATTTACCGTAACCATCTGCTTCTTGGTCTGCCTTTAGGCCTTTTTCTCATTGGGTGTTGCCTTATATATTGTTTTTGGACCTCTGTTGTTTTCCTGTGTACGCTACCCTCTTAATCTATTCACTGTCTTTCACACTATACAGTTGCTTATGTTGCTTACTGGAACTTCTCAATTTAAATGTAAATATAAAATCAATCTAGCCTGCATTCATTTTGCTTATATATATATATATATATTGGTCAGCGCGACCAATTCACTGTGTGAAAACCGTTATAACAACCGCTACAAGTATGTGTGGTGTAGTTTGTCCTTATTTCTATTGCTTGCATCTGTTACACAATGTTTATTGAATTAGACAGGATGAATGTTATGATGAAGTCTTTAACTCTTCCTTCACCACCACCACCACCACCCCTCCCCCTCCCCCCCACACACACATAACCTCGCGCCTATATTTGTTTTTAAAATGAATTACATTGAATAAAGTCTGTGTCGGCCAGTTGTGAGAGATGACTGAATCAGTCACACATTATATATCGTCTGTTCATTGTCTGATCTGTCTGATATCATAGTTTTAATATTGGACAAAAATTTTATAGTTTATTATTTTTTGTTTTTTAATCTTTGATAATGAAAGATTAATTGCTAGAGAGGTCTGCGCCACATTCCTGGCTAGAGGAGGCTCTGATGGCCCATTTCAGGAGGCTCTGATGGCCCATTTCAGGAGAAGCGGTTTACTGTTCCCCCCTAAAATTCGGAAAGTTGTGTGGGGTATATAAAAAAAAAAAAAGTAAAGTTCCCTTAAACCCTTAAGGGCTAATCGGGGTTGATGAAGTGTAGAATTCATCTGTTACAGTAAACTCGGCTTATGAAGGGATTGTGAGGTTAGCACAACCCCAGCCGTATTTACTCCCCCAACTTAAAGACGGGTGACTGGACGTGTGGAACTTTACCCAACTTTCACTAAGACCTGGAAAAATTCCCTTGGTTCTGCAACGAGGATCGAACCCAGAACTCTCAGGTCAATAGTCGAGTATCTACACCACTCGACCACAGGCAAAATATATTAGCTGTGATCCACGCACTACATCACGGCCAATCAATCAAAAAACCGTACGCCATGTCGCAATGTTTGTGCGGGATCGTTCGGATAACGCTGGACCGAGCGATGCGAAATATGTTGTCCGAATAGCCATAGACCAAGAGCTATCGTTGATTCGGCTCTGACCTGACTTGCAGAGTGTTGTTTTTATTTAAATGAGGGCGCTGCGTATTGGGTGTCAATCAATACTTGCCGTGAACAGTGTTGTGTTACATCGTTTTCTAATCAGCTCTTTTCAAAGTTTCAACCTGTCACTTCGCAAACGGAGAAAGTCAAATACAATGGGTTGTAACTGGGACACTTAGAAATTCTTACAAAGCAGACTTTAAAAGCATATGAATCTCATAGCAGTATACTTTTCTTTGTTTAGGGGGGTGGAGCAGACCGTTTTGGCTGGCCCCCCTCTGCTTATTTGTTCTACTTGGTAAAATGTATTATCTGCCCTCCCCCCCCCCCCGCTATTGCCTGGCATCTGCTGTAGAATTTTCACGCTACGGGGCTGGGGTGGAGTTTAAACTTGTTATCATTAAAAGGCAAAGTAATTGGTCAATTAGAATTGGACACGTATACTATTTGGCACACTCTCCCGGTGAAGCGCCCGTATTGAACCGTACATTAGAAAGTCCGCCCCGCCCCCCCCCTTCCCCCCTGTATAGGTTTCTAGGTTCAAGTTTAATATTTTAGGCTGTGAATCTTATCGGCGTGCGCCAGCTGTCCCCCCCCCCCCCCCCCATCGCGTCTCGATTACCATTTCACCCTATTCTAAAAAAAAAAATGATAATTTAATGCAGGCATTATACAACAACATCACAATAGAGTTTTAAGTAGTTAAGTTATGAACACATTATCTTCACAGGGGAACTCGGTAAAACGACATTCCCCACTGTCACAACCAATCACTGTAATCCATTAACAATCAAATAAAAAGTTCTCTCCCTTTAACTCATATATTTATGATCAAAAATCATCAATCAAATTCAATATTTACACTAAAAGTATGAACTTTTTTTTTAAGCTTCAATACAGCAATAGGAAACATCTTGTAACTTTTTAAATTAGTCTTCTCAATATGGAGCGATGTTATTGAAGAAAAGTTCATTGATGAGGGGAGATAATCATTAAAAAAACAAGCAATAATCATGTGCCATGTGATTTAATCTAACATGTGTACATACAGTTTAACATGTATATACTGTTTACTTACTGCCATGCCCGTAGCGTGCCCGTAGCGTGCGTTTTGTCTGCCCCCCCTGCTTATTTATTCTTAGGTATTACCTGCCTCCCCCCTGATATTGCCTGGCCCCCTGCTGTAGAATGCCTGGCCCCTCCTGTAGAATTTTCACGCTACGGGCTGCTTGCTGCTTATATTATGTTGAGGTATCATTAGATTTAACCCGACATGTTTCAGTGTGTGCAAGGAATACTTCAACACTCCGTTCTCAGAGATAGTCTATGACCAGGCCACACCTCCAGATTTCCTGACGTCATTCACGAACTTCGCCCTGGGGTGCTTGCTTCAAGCCCGTCACTCCGACACAAAACTTCAGCAAACAGGTGTCTTCCAGGTAAATGAAATAGGGCGCTTGGTGAAAATAGGTTATTCATATGCCAGTTCTAAAATTAATTATCGTGATGTCTACATGGACGCCTCCATAAAAAATAAAATGTGTTCCTCCAGCGAATGGGGCCATCCGTTCCCTTCAACAGCTTGGGCCATCCTTTCCCTTCAACAACTTGGGCCATCCTTTCCCTTCAACAACTTGGGCCATTTTCTCCCTTCAACAACTTGGGCCATCCTTTCCATTCATCAACCTCGGCCAACCATTACCATCAACAACTTGTGCCATCCATTCCCATCAACAACTTACCATCAATTCCCTTCAACAACTTGGGCCATTTTCTCCCATCAACAACTTGTGCCATCCATTCCCTTCAACAACTTGGGCCATTTTCTTCATTCAACAACTTGGGCCATTTTCTTCATTCAACAACTTGGGCCAACCATTCCCATCAACAACTTGGGCCAACCATTCCCTTCAACAACTTGGGCCATTTTCTTCATTCAACAACTTGGGCCAACCATTCCCATCAACAACTTGGGCCAACCATTCCCATCAACAACTTGGGCCAACCATTCCCATCAACAACTTGGGTCAACCATTCCCATCAACATCTTGAGAAGGCTTCTCCCCTCTCCCCCCCCCCCCCAAACACACACACACACTCACACATTCCTTATATGCCTACTTACCAAAATTTAAAACCAACTGACATTAATTCGATATTCGGCTTACGTAAATAAGAAAAACGAAATTAAATATAGGCCTATATGTAATAGAAGGTTTAAGACAAGTCTTTATTGTAATTCAATTCAGAATGGAAAGATGACAAATAAGTCCCTAACTATCTTTCATGGCCGCAGTGGTCAATTAAGGTTCAACTATGCAACGAAGTCATGTGGCCGTTTATCAAAAAAAAAAAAATGATACATTAATTACAAAACATAAAATTTCTCATTCAAAGTATAATTCAAGAAATAAGGTCACATCAGGCTTATGGGTCTCGGGGCCTTTTTTTATGGATAGACAAACCAAGTAACCAGTCCCTCACTGCCGCAGGGGCGGCCTTCAAGTACACACTCTTTTTATAATGGGGCCCTGACGGGTTCTTTTCAATAGGGCCCCCAAATATAACAAATTCTATGCACATGGATTGGTAAGACTTAAGTACGACTTGATGACCGCCCCCTCCCACCAAAAAAAAACCGTTGAGCTTCATGCTCTCCATCCCCAAAGTAAGGAACAGCTTTCTTGTCTCTTTGATGATAGGTCTTTTTGAGATGTATTCATTCTGTATTTAGCCCCCGCTGATTCATTACTCAAGTCTAAGTCTTATTAAATATGGCCACTGTGCAAGGGAGATAATTGGGTCGGAATTTAAACCAACGAAACTCAGACAAAGTATGAAGTCGCCATCTGTTATTTAAACCGTTTTTATCTGATGACATACATTCGTGACCGCCTAGTTTTTTGTTTTTTTTTTTTGTAATAAAATAAATAAACAAATTAATATGTTAATGGGGGTCAGATTTTACAACTCCACTGGCAGTCTCAACGAGATTTAATGACCGAATGTCTGATGATTCGTCGACTAACCTGTTCTACATGATCACGTGACGGTATGATGTCACCTGTTTTTTTTTAGGATGCTGGAGAAATGTTACGTACAAAGTTGAACACTTTAATTCTTTTTTTTTTTTAAATGTCAACAATTACTTCAACGAAACGAGGAATTCAATAATTCAATACCAACCGTCTATAACAATGCCTTCTCATTATGGAAATCTACACTACACAACTTTCTATTACGTCATCACACCATTTACGCAAAAGTCATCGATACAAAGCGATTCGGCTCTAAAATAAAAATTAGTCTTAACCCATGAATCAGCATATATTATATTAAGGTATCGCTATGTTTACTTTTATTCTGTTTGCGATTAATAAATAATAAATAAATTGACTGATTTTTTTTTTTAAAAAGTATAATTTATTTTAAAAGTAAGAAAGCGTTCAGATGAACAATATTTTTAAAGTAGTTGAACACGTTTGTTTGTTTTTTTTATGGGGACTACATTTCTGAAAACTTTATTTTTCATCCTAGTTGACAGCTTTTTCTTTAGTGTATTTATCCCATAATTTGAACATTTCTTCACAAGCTTTTCAATGAGCTTTACTTTTTGTGTCCACAAATCTTTCAACTCACTTCTACACCTATTTACATTTAATGAGAAGGCTGACATTCGGCACATGTGTAGATACAAATAAATACTTATTTACATCGGTTGATACGAAGCAATACAAAAATAGACAATGTACATATGAAATTTTTAGTGCATTTTGTTTTTTTAAAAAAGTTTATTTTACAATTAATTTTTTTTTTTACGTTTCTTTTAAATTGTATAATTTTTCAATAAATTTCCTTTTTTTTTTGTTTTAATTTAAAAGACAGAGCTAAAGCTATGGCAGACGTCTAACTCCAATATTCTAGAGCTACTTGACAAGTTAAAGATCATGTCAGTCACAATGCCAACTGCCAGTAAACACGTGTCGACTAAAGGCAGTGGCGGTAAATTGAATGTTAGCACCTCGGGGAAGTCGGATCAGGCACAAAGAACACCCATGAATAACGTCACCCATTTACCTGCGCCTCTGATGACCACGCACAAAAACACAACCGCGGCGACAGGTAACGACGATAGGTCAAACGCTAAGAAAATCCCAGAGGTGACAAACGGCACTGTTCTGACTCCATCGTCTGCTGATACTTTAGACCCAAAGCTTAGCAACGACAGCCGTAAAGATTCAGGAAGCCAAACGAAATCTGTGCAGATGCGTCAAATATCAGAGACCCCTACGATCAATAAAACATCGGAAGCGAATGAAAGCAAGGTGAAGATATCAAAAATAACGGATAAAAATATCACCGGTCAGACATCCAACAGCAGTAGCCCTCCGGTTCCCGCAGTGACGCCCCCCTTTGTGTCCCCTCCAGATACTGCCCGCATCGAACATGTTATCGACTCCACCACCTATTACGCTTTGCACCTTTTCATTGATCAGCAAATGAAGGCAGGAAATGACGTAGTACTCATTCCAACATGGGTATGTGTTGATTTTTCACTCTTTTTTTTCTTCTTCTTCTTTGCATATTTTGAGCTGAGTCTTTTAAAAAAGTTTGCGTGAAGAATTAATCTGTGTGACGTACGTCTTATGGAGTTACATCTTTATGACCGACACTTTATTTTATACTCTTCTATAAAATATGTCGTATCAGATGTCTGATGACCTTGAAGGTGATGTCAGGTACAATAACCAGCTGTTCCACAGCTACAACACCGTTGACCTCACAACCACGGCTACTGTCCTGCATGCCCTCGTAGTCTCTCACATGTCAGGCGTCGCGAACATTGAGTCTGATGAGGACTTAAAGGTAAATAAAAAAACAGCAACTTGCAAATTCAACGAGTATTACATTATAGGACAACAAGCAAACAGTTACAATTTCACTGCACAGTTGGCTATAATTGTAAATTATAGAGTTGGGTTGCAACAATATGAGACACATATTTGAGGGCCTTACTGGTGTAGAAGAAACTTACCTTGAATCCTTCAGGTTCCATCGCGCTGTCCCTAAAAATATATTGCCCAAGAGATTCGTGTATCATAGCGTTTTAAAACGAGTCTCTGTAGGTCTTTGAACAGAAAAAGGTTCAGACATAAATTGTATTTACTAAAAAATAAAGGAAAGATATGGTTTGGAGAATGCAATGTATATAGATGTACGCAACGACTTTGAAATACGAAGGACGGATCACTTTCAGACAAACAGACACACAACCACACAGAAATTTGCATTGAAACTGGCGTCGTTATAGTGGATACATGTGGGGTGGGGGGATATTTGGCGTTTTCCCCCTCCCTTTTCCCTGACCCAAACACTTTTTGAAAGATGTCAGCTCATATATATATATATATATATATATATATATATACATATATATATATGGGCTTACACACCGACAGGCAGACAAAGAAGTGTCTAATAAAAATGGCATATTACGGAATAGAGATACGTTAGAGATTGATTGAAAGACATCACCTACCCTTGTATTCGTTAACTGACCAATGTATCCAATGTTATTATTAAAGATTGATTCAATATTTGCACAACAACAGCTCAACAATGAGCCATCACCTCCTCCATTCACAGAAAATAATGACGTCATCTCTCCGCCTGCTGACCTGGTACGCGTCACACCCCAAGGAGCTGCAGGCGTTTCTGAACGGGTCACGCTTTCCGTCCAGGTCACAGCTGTTCTGGCTGATGTCCAGGATAGCCTTCCAGTTGAACTCAACACAAGCCACATCCGGGAGCTTATTCCATGTAAACAATCTCAAATTTTTTTTTTACAATTTACTTGTACATGGTTTTTTTTTTTGTTTACAGGGCCTGACCTAACGCAATGGTCAGCCTACGAATATAATGGCCAATGCTCAGAGGCGGATTCAACAGTGCGAGCACTGAGAGCACACTCTAGTCCTCATTATAGAAGGGCTCCCCTCCCCCCCCCGTCACAGCACCAACACCAACACTGTCTCTCATTGCAAGGGTCTGAATAAATGTCTTCAGCGGGCCAGCAACTATCCGTAACCTACATTAGCTAAATGACCTTTTACATAGTTTTAAACGGTTGTCCGATAGGAATTCAAAAACAGTTAATCGCTTGGGGGATTTGGGGGGGGGGGAGATGTCGCTATGATGCTATTAAGGCGGCCTTTGATTGGAACAGCGGATGTGACGAAATCCTTTGATATCCTAGCTGACACGTTGCAGGGAATGATGGGGGGAAATTCAAAAGCAGATTTTGAAAAATACATAGGTACAGCTCTCCGCCATTTACCATGACGTCATTTCTAGATTTTGATCATTTGGATTACTGTGGTGGTTGTAGCTCAATTCCTTTTTTTTTTTAGGGTTGTTCAAAAGTTCTCTTTTTTTTAATATCATTTTGTATTTAATGCATCCTACCAGTGGCGTAACCGGGGGGGGGGGAGGGCAGGGGGGCTTGAGCCCCCCCTCAGACCAAATCATCATACATATTTTACTATATAAACTGTCTTTTTTTATATGTGAGCGCCCCCCCCCCAGCATTTTTTTTCTATATGTGAGCCCCCTTCCCAGCATTTTCCGCTGGTTGCGCCACTGCATCGTACTACATATTTAGCGGATGCTTCTAATTTTATTTTACTTTTAAAATAACATGACTGATAGTGATATTCTAAGTGTACATTTCTGGGGGCCCTTGCCAGGCGCGGTGCCTAATTTGGAGCTATCGGTCAAAACGGCCTAAAGCTAGCCCTCATAGAGTACACGCTTGAGTACATATAAAAAAGGTGTTGAGATGGGGCTGTGAAATTAACATCTTCGACTCTTATCTGCCAGTTTGTTGGAAATGCTGTATCCGACTTCTTGAACTCCTTGAGAAAGGATATGACGATGTCGATACTTCAAAGTATCGTTGACGGTGGACTCGGAAGTGACGGGAAAACCCGAGTGTCCATTGACGAATTCCTCGGTGTATCTGACCTAGATAATACAAACAAGAAAAAGGTGAATTGATTTTTAATGTACTTATTTCAACAATGGTACTTCAGTAAGAGAAGTAGATACATACTTCTTAAATCCTTAACAGTAAGTGCGGTAAATCTTTAACATAATATCGGCATACAAAGTAGGCAATAAAGATGTTTACTACAATATGTGCGTTTTACAAACAAATGTTTTTGCTTCAGGTAAGTTCTATATGAAGCGAGGAACATGTCTACATACGTCTCTACAGGAAAATATTTATTTATTTCTATAATATCTCTAAGTGGAATATTAGGGGCACGAGGGTGGTGTGGGGGGGAATGCCTCTAGAGTCCTTCCATGTTTCCTCTAAATCAGTCCAGCTATTAACAAAGCTTAATAAAGCACACTGGGGCTTCATGGGCCACAGAGCAGTTTTTATGAACAGACAAACTAGGAAACCAAGCCCCCCACTGCCTGAGGGCGGCCTTCAAGTACAAATTCGTTTCATAATCTGGTGCTATTGGGGCCCTGACGGCTACGTTTCAATAGGGCCCCCAAATATCCCAAAATATATGCACAAGTGTTTGTAAAAGAAGTACGGATCTTTATTGCCCCACCCCGTTTTTTTCTTTAATGTTGGATATATATAATATAATAATAGCCATTTGGGCGCTGCGTTAAATCGAAAGTAAAGAATTAATACAACAGTATTCCAGTTTAAAATACAATCATGAAAAAAAAAAATCGGATCTGCCCGAAACCAAAAAATAACCTCGCCTGCCGATCAAGCCTAAGGGGATATAAATCTATGCAAATGTTTTGCAGGGTACAGCTAGTATAGTATATTTCTTGATATATCCCTCGCTATTAGACAGGGCACTAATAGTTTGTTCTACAGTTCGCGAGGTTATCCTATAGACATAATTTGTATAATATGTCCACGGGTTATCGTATAAAATGTCCATGTATTGAACTGTCTAACTAGATCACAGGTGATGACCGATTGTTCGCCTCGGCCATGGCGATCAACACACTGATTTTTGCCTGGACTGTCCAGCAGACCGACGGCACCCTCCAATTTATTGAAAGTAAGTATGACATACTATTATCACTATCACAGTTTGTTAGTGTTGAGGAAACAATGGATAAAATAGGTCAATGAAGTAACATATTACATAACGCCTCAGGGTGATGGGGGGGGGTGGAGGCAAATTTGTGTTTTTTGTTATATTTGTATATCACACAAGTGTTACATAACGTTATATGAGGAGGGGGGGAAGGGGAGGATTAAAAATTGACATTGTTGCATTATATAGTACCCCAACAATACCCCATCAATACCCCATCAATACTCCATCAATACTCCATCAATACGCCATCAATACGCCATCAATACGCCATCAATACCCCATCAGTACTCCATCAATACTCCATCAATACTCCATCAATACCCCATCAATACCCCATCAATACGCCATCAATACCCTATCAATAGTCCATCAATACTCCATCAATACCTTATCAACAGTCCTTCAATACCCCATCAATACTCCATCAATACCCTATCAATAGTCCATCAATACTCCATCAATACCTTATCAATAGTCCTTCAATACCCCATCAATACCCCATCAATAGTCCATAAATACCCCGTCAATACTCCATCAATACCCCATCAATACCCCATCAATAAACAGGTCATTATCAAAACGTATCAATAAATATAGCAGGTATAAATATAGGTCATGGTGAGCGTAGCAGATCAATTAAGCTGTTATCGCGAAGAATATAACCGGTGAATAAAATAATAATTATAATTATGAATATAGCACATCAATAAAGTTGTTATCACAAAGAATATAACAAACAATTCAACGAATTAATCGTCCAAGTGAATATCACACATTAGTGACGTAGCTTTCATGATGATCAATACACAGGTACTGATGACTCGGTGCGCATCGCTATCAATAGTCTGGTCAATTACGTCAGCAGTGTGGTGGGAGATTCCTCGACGTTACTGGACAACGCTTTCATGACTGACCAGGTCAAGAACTGTAAGGTATGTGATTCAGAGATGTCATATCAAAAGATTTAATCTTCTCTCTTTACGTCGTTGTGTTTTCTTCTCAACTTTTTCTTTGACACTAGAAAATATATTCAACATATTCTAAATTTTAGCTATGAAAATATGCTCATGTCTAATGGGCAAAACTAGGGCCCCGTGGGTCAAGTAAGGTCCGTCAGGAAGTTTGATCAGGTGCGCGGCCTGCTTCACTGTGCTCGTTTACAACAAGAATGAATGAATTGTATCATTTAATAATATCATTTCACTACACTTTATCATCTATTGATGACATTTCACTAAGATGTATCGTATATTAATGTCATTTCACTAAGATATATCAGTATCACTGTCATTCCACTGCAATTTTTCGTCTATTAATGTCATTTCATTATGATTTGTCATCTATCAATGTCATTTCACTAGGATGTATCATATATTAGTAATTTATCGGAATTAGTCATTTGTCACCTTTTTATATGTCACTTAAATTTATCAACACCCTCTATTCCTATTAATCTGTCTTGTGCTTCTACCTTCAGTGCTTTCACCAGCTAATTTCGGTCCCTCTCCCACACCACTGTAAGACAATCACAGCGAGCTGTAATTACACGCTTTTATCACTTTTATTAAACTTTATCCCGACTGGTCACATTAGCGTAGAGACCCAAACCCTTCGCTGTGGCCTGGCTACCGTATACCCTATGCTGTTACCGTGTTTTCACTGAAAGCATTATTGAGTACAAAAAAAAAATCTATATAAATAATCATATATATAATATAATAATACTCATTTCCAGTGTGCGTTAAATCGAAAGTAAAGAATGAATACAACAGTGTTCCAGTTTAAAATACAACCATGAAAAAAAATCGGATCTGCCCGAAACCAAAAAATAACCTATCCTACCGATCAAGCATAAGGGGATATAACTCTATGCAAAGGTTTTGCAGGGTACAGCTAGTAATAAATAAAGATCAACTTTGTTAAACAAACACAGCATAGACGATAGACGATTTATCCGTCCGCCTTGGGCCCAACAGCCTTGGGCGGGGGGTTGGGGCAATGGCGTAGCGAGCTAAACTCGCGCCCGGGGCACAATACTTTTTTAGCGCCCCCTCCCCGATTCGAAAACCATATAATATTTATGTAAAAATATACCATTTGGCGCCCCTTTGTGAGTAGCGCCCCGGGCATGATGCCCCCCCCCGTTGCCCACCCCTCACTACGCCATGGGGGGGGGGGCTATTCGGGGCATTTTTTTATAATGTTATTACACAAAATAATTTTTAAGAGAAAGGGTAATCATAACACTTTTCATCTCTCCCTGGGCTGCACTGACTTCAAATTTAGAAGAGGTGCAAAGGGGCCCTGGAAGCTTTATTTTTTTCTTTTGCCAAGGGCCAAAACATGTACCTTATTTGGGGCCCTAGAATGTACCCATGTCTATCGCCCACAAGAAAACGAGAGAACGCTCCTGATATTTATGTCATATACTTCCAGACCTTCTCAGCCCAGTACCCTGCGAACGTCGTAACCTCCAGGGACGGGAAACCAGCTGCTTCGCCCACGAGCCAAAGCTACAAACTGAGATACGGAGTCAAGGGCTATTTCCGCGCAGACGCATACCAGAAGGAGCTGCAGAGTCCGAGATTCGTTGACCTTCAATCGTCGAACAGATCAGACGAGCTCAACTGTCCAACGTCGTTGTTCCGCTACTGGTCCTGTCCGGCCTACACGAAAGCTGCGTGTTTGATGGCCATAGCATTGGCCGCTAACCTGAAGGTGAACAAGAAATGAGAGTACGGGTGTGGTTTGAAAAACTAAATTATAAAAAAAAAAAGGAGAGAAGAAAAATCCGCTTTAATAAATTGTCTTTGGCTCAATTATAACCTTTGTTGAACTATTCACATTATAAAAATGTACAAAATTTATTTGTAAAGGGGAAGCTACTGCAGTTATTTTTACTCACAATCTTATTGTATTGGTTACATCCCATGCCATTATTTTTTCTCTGATTTTGTTCCACTAATAGGAATGAGCTTTTTTTTTCACTAAATACTAGCTAACTATTAGCGAAGAACTAAATATCATTTTATATTCTATAACTACGTATATTTATTCCTTTATTAAAAAAAAAAGAATGCTTCAAAATATTCCAATTTTTTTACTAACTTTTTATCTTATAACAAAAAAATTAACTTATGAGCATAAGAAATCGATTGAAATGCCGTAGAAGATGGAAGAATCATTTTAACAATATGACGAATCATTTATACCAAATATTTAACAATATGACGAATAATTTATACCAAATATCAATTAACAATTTAGGAAAATGTCTCTATAGTTTGCTTTCAATTGTATTCAAAAATTTCATTTGCAGTCAAAAACGCTTTACTTTTTTTCTATATGGTCATTAGGACACGATCTTCTGTCATGGTTTCATTGTCTTCTGTCATGGTTTCATTGTCTTCTGTCATGGTTTCATTGTCTTCTGTCATGAATTCATTGTCTTCTGTCATGATTTCATTGTCTTCTGTCGTAATTTCATTGTCAAGGTTGTGGGACATACCTCTCGTCATGATACAACGACTTCATTTATAATTGCATTCCACGGATAGGTACAACTCTACTAATCTAACCACTAAAGCTACAGACTATTGCACGTACGCACATTGAAATGTTCAGTCATTGATTCCAGCTTGTTAGGTAGATGTTAAGTATGTACAAATATTCTTTTCAGAAAAAGAAAGCCAAACAAATTTTATCTTTGGTCATCACTGACAGAGTTGTTTAATTCATTTGATCTAAAATAGAGTTATGGGCAATTGTTACCCTATTTATGCTATTCGTTCCATGTAAACTTTGAATTTGAATAAAAAATTTGACAATGCAAGGACAAGATAAAAAGGTATTAAATGTGTATATATTGACCGTGTGTATATATATATATATATATATATATATATATATATATATATATATGTATCACTGTAAAATACCTTAAAAACTAAAATAAATATCACCTCGACATTGATAAGAAGTGATTTGTTTCAGTTTATTTGTTACATGATTTTTAGTTGTTTGTGTGTGTGTTGCTCTCTCTACTGGATTGACCATTAACTTA